>VXAL01008382.1:36906-46495 GCA_013399475.1 Chauna torquata | reverse complement strand
GGTTTTATGATAGATAATTAAGGTATATTTTGAGTTTGAGAAATTCTCTAAGCATTATGAAACTGGATAAAAATAATTTAAGGGACAGACACAACAGATCTCCTGCATGTTTCTGTGTCTTCTTTTGAGGTATTTCGTAGTAGCTACTGTGAGTGGTAGAACAGTTTATTAGATAGATATAGGTCTAACCCAGCAGGAAAATTCCTACGCTCCTTCCCAAAGCTAGGCTTCTATGCAGCCACTGAAGGCACTAGGAACAAAGGGAAGGTTTCTGTCCGCATTGAGCTTAGTAGCACTTTGAATTCTTTCTTTCCTTGCAGAGATTAGAAAGATAAAATATGTGGAAACAAGGCAGTTCNGAGTGATGTTCTTTTGCCTTTTCCCTGAAAGGGAATTCACTGTGATTCAGTGTGAACAAGCTGTGTCATTTTCATCCAACTTGTGTAAAGCTAGAGGAAAAGAGCTGAGGTAAATCTTAAAAAGATGTGTCAAACTACTTGATCTGCTTTTGTCTAGAGATGGGAGGTGTCCCTTTTCCTTTATTGTCTCAGATGACAGAATAAACAAGTCAAAGCACTTATTTCATCCCCCCTACCCAAATAAGCAAATAAATTAAATACTATATCAAAACCAACAGTAATAATAAGACACACTGGAATTACCACCCAGGTGCCCTTTCTCTAGAAATTTGTGACTAAACCTGTAAATATCCTGTCCCGTTTTGTTTTTTGCCTTTTCTGTTTCTCAGCTCACTGAGGCTCTTTTTTGCTGGGATTTCTTTTGTGACCACTCAAATCACAGAAAGTGTAAAAGCAGTGCAGCAGCAGTGCCTTCAACAGCTTTCCTTAGTCCCAACAGCCTGGAAGAGAGTTCTGGCAAAAGCCAGTGCATTCTGGCAAATCAATTGACTGACCTGCTGAAAGCACAGGTAAGAAAGAAGGGGTAGAAAACTATCATCTCTTAAGTGATGCTGTCTCTCAGTGCCTATTAATTAAGTGTTATTAAAGCAGGCTAGGAAATTAAAAAAAAAAAAGTTTCCATAGCACAAGGCAATAACCAACAATGATATTCAGAACATGACATGTACAAAGTAATTATACTTCATACAGATATTTGGAGAAAAGAGTGCGTTACATTAAAGCAAGGCAGTTTCCTGATGGCAATTTTGCTATCGGCTTTGATTGGAAAGAGCTATAATCCAGAAGTCAAATTTATTGTGAGTGTGTGTAGTAATAGTATATGCATAACAGAAGGCGAACAAAGATGACGCTTTCAAGATGGTTGAACGTTAAAGATATTGGTGTTTGGTAGCAGCTTAGGTAAGAGCAAGATGCATGGCATGGAGCCATCAGCAGTAGAAGAGAAATAAAAGTAACATAAAGGACCTACTTCATAATTTTTGAATAAAATCTGGATTTCGGGGTTTTGTTTCACCATTTCACTTCTGTGTAAGGCTAGAATTTCTTGTATATAGCTAGACCATCCGCTGCTCCAGTCATTTTCAGCTATTGGCATCAACACAGAGGCAGGTGAAATTCAGAGCAGCCTTTTGTGTATTGCTGCTCGGAATATACTAGAACGCAGAAGAGGCTAAAATCAGCTTTGCCTTCTGTCCTTCCACTACCTTGGCTTGTTGCTTTTTGTGCTATTTCTATTCTGAGTTAATATTACACCAGAGCAGCGTATAATGTAGAAGCATACAATATGAGAAGGTATTCTTGAGTTACGGCACTACTTCTTCATGAACACTGCAAAAATTATTAGCTTGCATGTAAAGTTCTAGGTTTATTAGTACAGCTCTAAAAGGAGGGAAATAAATAACAGAATACAAATAGCTTTCCAGAAGGACGAAAAATGGGAATTTGGAAAGCTGGAGATCAACTATGATTTAAAAAGAAGTTAAAGCATAACTAGCAGAAACTGCTCTGAAGGTACTGTATCTAATGAAACAAGATGACATAATTTTACATTGAGGCAAAATGGCAGCTTGCAAAACTGCTGTATAAGGTACTGGCTCCAGGTTGAAGCATAAAACCAAACTAAAACTAAAAATATATATCCTCTATTTTAGGAGCATATTGAGGACATTTTTAAGGGGGAAAAAAATACCAAAAAATACCTAATAAAGCAATTTCATAAAATAAAGAGGAAAGCCATTTTTTTTTCCAGTTATTTTCAATTTCTGTCTTTATAGCTTCCTCCTTCTTGGAGAAATAATAATTAAAAATCAGTAATTGTCAGGAATTTTATTCATCACTTGTTTAAATAGAATAAAGCAATACAGAAGAATTCTTAGCTGAGTCCTCAAGCTGCAAGAGCTGAGGTGTGAGGTAACCCTAATAGAACAGGTATGCTATTAACAACAAAATAGAAATGATTTATATTACTAGAAGAACAAGAACTAAAATCTTTTACATTATAGCTCACACTACTGATGACTGCTCCATCCTGATTACTCAGGACATTGATTCTGCATCATAAAATCACCATATTTAAATCCTAAAGCTAGAACTTGCAGTTAAAATAATTTTCTTTATATAGCCTTGCAGCTGCAGACATGAGAACTACTAATGCACAGAGGAAGGAGTATGATATCTTTCTTGGAGAGCTTTGTCTCTCACAAAATGAGATCTTTGCATTATTTTCTTCATAAGTGTGAGAACAGGATCCAGGTACTAGTTAGTTACTTCTGCTTTTGTTTCTTTAGGATGGATATTTAATGAAATACAGGCATGACTACAGAAGCCTCTAAAATAGCTCAGAAACTGTTGTAAGAGCTCTGAATGTCAGCCAGTGAATATCTAGGACAAAAATCCCTGGCTTCATAGATTTACTTTGAAAGGCAAAACAAAATTAAACAAACATTTCTGCTTTTTAAAGAACTTCATGAGAACAATCATATGCTAAAAAAAGGAACTATTCTGGGGTATGGAATCTGTCTGTCCATTTACTTTAGAGGATAATAAGGAACTAAATTTAAAAGACAACTGGGGAGCTATAAGAATTTCAGAAGACATTCAGACCTGCTGCTGAAGGCTTTGGGAACATATGCTTTGCTCCTATAAATGTATTTTTCAGAAAACATTCAGAGATTTCAGTAGAGGCAATGAGCAATGGGAGACCCAATTTTTAAGTCTTTGGTAGAATGGTTAAGTAGCAATGATTCAGACAACTGAACCACCATGATGCATTAGAAAACCATCCTATCACCTGAATCAAATAAAGGATGGAAAGAAAGGTTTTCACTAAGTTTAAAAACAGAAGCACCATTCTATCACTACTAAACTGTTACTTTAACAGCAAAAACAAGTAATCAATAGCAGCAAGGAGCACATTGAAAAAGGTAGTATTACTGTTTCTACCAGTTAGCTATTATCTTCATTTTAGAAATCAGTTGCCTTGAAAAAGCAGCAGACATGTCAGAATACCTTGCTGTTCCTTCCCCCCAGAATGCAAGGGAATCTAATAGGGAAAGGGAAGGGGGAGGGGAAGGGGAAAGCAGAAAGGGGAAGGGATGGGAAAAACCTCTATAGCATATGCTTTCTTTTTTCTCTTTGAGCACTTGAGTCTTGTAAAAGAAAAAAAAAAGTGATGTAGTATCTATTGTGCTTGGACAGCAGCGCCTTTGCAAGAACTGGAAAGCAGGAAAAGGAAGCAGTATCTTTGTATTTTAATATTTTAACTTTGAACCAAATTAAGAATGCAAATAGCGTTCTTCACTAAGTTTAAAAGCAGAGGCACCATCTGACATAAAATATATCCTTCCTTCCGCAAATAGGATATGATTTTTGGTTCATTGAGTATCACCCTTTGACCAGGTATTTTACATCTGCTGTAATTACCTGATTTTGCACCAGATCCATCCTTTTCAGTGCCCTATTTTTGCCTATCAGGAACCTAGCATATATGTATTTTTTTTAACTTACCAAATAGAAACCATTTCAAATGACAAGCAAAACCGAACCACTAAGGGGATCTGTCCCTTGCTTAATCCACCTGTGATGCAGTAGGTATAAGGACAGGAAGTTTCCAGGTTTCTGGTCTTTTTCCTAGAATATCATACAGAGGGTAAACCATTCTTTCAATTATTCTGTGGTAATAACAATCTCTCTGCTACTTGCTTTACTTCTTGATGATCAGAGGTAAGGCACAGGAATGGAGTAAAGTCCTTTCTAGTGAGACAGAAAGCACCTTGTCAAACAGAGCCTTTTCTTATTTTCCCCCCTTTAATATCATCTTCTGTATCTAGCTCACGCTTCAGTAGAAATTACTAGAGCAAGGATCTATTGCAGTAAGCCTTGTTGCTAAATTAAATGATAGTAAATGTGTATATGCAAAAGATGGGAGGACTTCTGCAAATGGTGCTGGCTGATGTAAAGTATTTATTTGTAGTTTGTTCCCTGACTGTCTCAAGCCTGCTGTTTAACTAATTTCCCCCACTACATACAAGATTTGATATTATTTATCAAGTTAAGAGGTCCGTCCGTCCATCCTTCCTCCCTCCCTTCCTTCCTTCCTCAATTTTCAGATGCTAGTTTTTTAACAAATTGCTTGAATTTGCATTGCTATTCATTTCTGATGACAAAATATTTATCTATTCAGCAGTTACATGAAATGGAATAACTTTATCCCTTTTAGCAAGCATATTTCTTTGCATATCTTCGAGAAATCTTTTAAATTCTTAGTCTTCAACAGAACCCAAACATATACTTTTGATCTGATAGATGAGAGCCAATTGGCATTATGCTACTTGTCTTTTGTTTGTCTTAATTGAATAAGAATTGAAAACTGGTCAATGATAACTGACAAGAAAGAGGTATATCTGACTTTTTTAAATTTGAAGAAATATTAATTTTAATATCAAATTAAAAATATTAGTTTTCTTTTTTTCACCAATATTCCCAAATCATTCAAATACTGTCAAGAAATAGATGATGATGGAAAATTATTTCTGATGATCAGACGTGACTGAATTTTACTAAGGGTTCATATATCTCCTATTTCCATATTTCCGTAACTTTTTTTTTTAACTTTACCAGCAATATCATGCATATACATTTTCCACTAAGCATTAAAGAGTGATCTGCAGTAAATGTATAATGTAATACTAAGAATCCTAAAAATATTCTAGAAGATTTTGAATAATTTTAAGTTTTACTGTTTTACCATTTTTGTCTCAGTATTTTTTTCGAAGTTGGACTTATTTCAAATAAGCAGATCATGTCTCGGGTAAAAAAAAAAAACCTCTCAGTATTATCTGCTCCTCAAATACCTGAACATTTAAAGGGGTCTCAATAAAAAAAGGATGCTTTATAGAGCATATACTAAATATTATTGAGGGAAATGAAGAGAAATATATTGAAGTATAGCAAGCTGTGGCACACCATTGACCATTTTATTACCTGTAGTGTGTCTTGATGGACTTCTTTGGCTGTTTACCTGTCTTAGAAACTCTAAATAAATCCTTTTTTTTTTTTTTTTTTTAAACTGGTGCTTTATCAGCTGAAATACCATTGCTGCCTAAAAGATTTTAATATCTAAGCTCCATCATCACAGCTGCTGTCATGTCACAGCACTTAGCAGAACGTCCCACTACCATGTGTGGAGTTAGCACACCTGCTGAAAACTGTGAATATTAATTAACTGTATTATAATACAATTTTTTTTTCATACACCAGAAAAGTGTACCATTTGGATATAAAGCATCTGGATCAGAACGACCCAGTCCCACCTGGAAAGTGGAAACTTTTTCTGCAAATATTTTATTTCCTGATAAAGCAGTAGCTTATTATAGTTCACATTCTGTTATTCTGGCTGTGTTTTGCTGAGAAACAACTAGCCCAAATCCCTATTCTGATTCAAACATTCTTGATCTGCTGGATTATTTTTCTTTCCTCAACAAAACAACACGGAAGCAGAGTGCAGCTTTTAAACTCTACTCAGAGTGGAGTTTCCTTTTTTTCCTCCTGCTTAACCAACAGCTGTTAACAACTTGTGATGCTTAAAACTAAGTTCACCTTGGCAGCTGAGTCACCAACACCAATATGAATTCTCTGCCTGCGCATTGCCCTGTTTGGGCAGGGTGAGTAACATCTGCCAGTGTCGTCAGATTTCCCCCTGGTACTTCCAGTGAAGTCCTGGCTGGCCACACACTGATGCTGCAGCTGTGTAATTCCACCTCTTTCAGAGGGATTGCTCCCAAACTCCACAGAAATGAATTCTGGCTTTTGAAAGCAGAGGCTGTTTTAGGAACCAGCTCCCTCCACCCCCCAGCAAGGCTCACAACCTCACTTTGCAGTGCATCTTGCTGCAGTCCCACCTGATTGCACCACATGCACTTGGGATCTGCTACAAGTGCAGCGCCAACAGTAGAGGAAAACCTCAGCCTAATCCAGTAATTGGGCTGCTTCGCAATGCAGCCAGCTTTCCTTACACTGTCCACTGCACGGATAATTGGTGTGACATTTCATTTCAGCCTTCTCTGGGAGAATATGCTCAGGAAGAAAGCTCTTTCTTCCAGCATGTGCCTCTGGCCTTGAGAAAGAGGGCAATTGTATTTCATGGTTCAGGAGGTGACACCTTTTCCAGGGTGGATAAGAGTGGCTTTCCCCTGTTCTATTACTCCACTGAAAATGAGGCATGATGGAAAAAGAGAACAAGTACACTTCCTGCAAATTCGTACTGTCAGGTAGTTAGTTATATGCAGGTAAAACCAGCTAGTCATGTAATTAGGAATGATGCCTGTGCCACTTCTTCCCCTGCAAAATCCAATGCCTAAGCAGTATTGCTTGCCAGGTGTGTGGCATATAGGTTTAAATATTTCAGGTAAACAGGAGGTGTCTGCAGAAAAACACTGACCTTTGAGGTTGGAAATTGTAGTTCTGTTTGCTGCTTTTCCCTATGTCACTTCTGTTCTTTGTTAGCCTTTCAGGAATCGCATAGCTTATAGAATCATCTAGGTTTGAAAAGACCTTCAAGATCACCAAGTCCAACCATCAACCTGACCTACTGAGTCCCATCACTAAACCTTAAACTCCTCCAGGGATGGGGACTCCACCACTTCCCTTGGCAGCCCCTTCCAATGCTTGACCACCCTCTCCATGGAGAAAATCTTCTTACTATCCAATCTAAAACTCCCTTGCCACAACATGAGACTTTTTCCTCATGTCTTATCACTCATCACCTGAGAAAAGAGACTGAAACCCTCCTCATAGCAACCTCCTTTTAGGTAGTTGTAGAGAGAGATGAGGTCTCCCCTCAGCCTCCTCTTCTTCAGACTAAACTTCTTGTTTTCTAGTCCCTTCACCAACTTCATTGCTCTTCTCTGTACACACGTGAGCAACTCAATAGCCTTCTTGTAGTGAGAGGCCTGAAACCGAACACAGTACTTGAGGTGTGGTCTCACAGTGATCAAGTACAAGGGGACAATCACTTCCCTAGACCGGCTGGCCATGCTATTTTTGATGCAGGCCAGGATGCCACTGGCTTTCTTGGCCACCTGAGCACACTGCTGGCTCATATTCAGACAGCTGTCAACCAGCACCCCCAGGTCCTTTTCTGCTGGGCAACTCTCCAGCCACTCTTCCCTGAGCCTATAATGCTGCATGGGATTGTTATGACCCAGCTGCATGACCCTGCACTTACCCTTGCTGAATGTCATGCGATTGGACTCAGCCAATTGATCTAGCCTATGCAGATTCCTCTGCAAAGCCCTCCTACCCTCCAGCAGATCAACAGTCCCGCCTAGCTTGGTATTGTCTGCAAACTTACTAAGGGTGCACTCAACCTCCTTTATCCAGATCATTGGCAAAAATGTTAAAAAAAGCTGGCTCCAGTACTGAGCTCTGGGGAACACCACTGGTGACCAGCCACCAACTGGATTGAACTCCATTAACTATGACTCTTTGAGCCTGGCCATCCAGCCTGTTCTTCATCCAGTGAACAGTACACCTGTCCAAGCCATGAGCAGGCAGTTTCTCCAGGAGAATACTGTGGGAGATGGTGTGAAACACTTTACTAAAATCCAGGTAAACACCATCCACAGCCTTTCCCTCATCTACTAAGTGGGTCGTCTTGTCACAGAATGAGATCAGGTTAGTGAGGCAGGATCTGCCCTTCATAAACCCATGCTGGCTGCTTCTGATCACTCAACTGTCCTGTATGTGTTTTATAATGACACTCAAGACAATTTGATCCACAACCTTCCCTGGTACTGAGGTCAGACTGACAGGCCTGACTGCCTGAGGTTCAGTTTCAAACATTGGTTTGCATCTTGAATTTCTGAGAGAAGTAATCTCAAAAGTTTAGTTTGGAAGAAATCTCTGGCTTAAAATACCACTGAAAAGGACTACAGGAATCCTGTAAACAGGGTTAAAATATTGATCATAGCATTAGCAAAGATATTGTAATCTTATAAATGAGATCTTAGTCTTGAGAAGATTTATTGTATCTGAAACTGTACTATTACTCTTTTTGCAGCGTTCACTGGCTGCAGCAGAGAAAACACTAACTCTGACAGAACAACAGATTCAACTGCAGGAAGAAATGTATATATAGACATATATTTAACTGTTAACGTTATACAGACTGCACCAATCAAGGAGTACAATCTAAATATGCAGTTTTAGGAATATTGGTCCAACTGATTATTTTTACAGATGATATCATAACATCAATGTGATGCAATTGGATAAATAAGTAACTGTTAAAGATTATCAGCTTTATGGCTGAGCCACTGCAGTATTCTCTTCAAAGAGATCACATGTAACTCCCCCCGGCCCCCCCAAAAAAACCACAGCAATGAAAAGTATGTTTTCATCCTGTGAATTTTTATAAAATGTACAATCGAAGACAAGTTACATTCACCAGAGGGCAATCCAGCACTTTCCAGTATGACAAAGGTTCTGTTTTATAAATATTCATATATAGGTACATCAGCTATAGTCAGATTTTCTAAAGCTTATAAACATAACAGCAACAAACATGGCAGCTAAGTTATTTATAAGTGAAACAAACTGAGCTTTTCAGAATGAAATGAGAGACCTATAGGAAATGCCTTTAAGGTTTAAAACAGCATAGCAGCATTTAAAGTCTTTATTTTCTTTTTTGTTGCAGATATCTGTAAGAACAGATGGTTTCAAAAAGATGTGTTTCCATTCAGGCTTTTGCTGTACTGTATTTATGAGAGTGTACAATCACAAGACATATGCCACCTGGCTATGAGCTGTGATTCATTCAGCTGCAGAACTGTATTAGGTGAAAATCTTTGGCAACATTGAAGAAGTTGCTGGAATTTTGTAGCAATAAAACTCCTGCAGTTTAAAGCAATCACCTCCCCTGTTTCAATAAGAACACCTACACCTGGTATTTTGTCCAGAATAAAAAGTAAGGAAGAGGAGAGAGTAAGTGGTTCCTGTATATAGATACAGGAGGTAGCCTGTTAGTTCAGGATTATTTAACAGTGGTTGACAAAGACCAATAAACACATCTCACAATCCATATGAGTAATCAAAAGAAACGAGTTCACAAAATCTAGTTGTAAAGTCTCATTTCCAGCTGCAGATCTACTGCATGATCCATAGAGGTTATT
>VXAL01008382.1:7281-30050 GCA_013399475.1 Chauna torquata | reverse complement strand
AAATCCTGAAAATAAGAAAGCTGTTGTCACCAGAAAGTATACTAACAAAAGACTGAATACATCCTTCCAAAAAGTGGTCCAAAATTGGTTTTGATTTTTGTTGTTAAAATAAATACAAGGTAAAGAACACAAATGTAATCAAAGTGTGAAAATATCAAGTAGAAGGCCATTCCTAAAAGTGATCTCATTTTAACAAATATAAACAGTCATGGCAACATAAGCCTAGCCAAATACAGATGTAGAATTGAGTTAGTTTATGCATGCAGTGTGATAAAAAAGGTTATGAGCAGATCCATGTCACACAAAAGAGAAGCAGTTTTCACAGTTATAAGTAGCTGTGAGTAAACTTTCTCATCATTTGGTAAATTAATTTTATTTGTAAAATAAATAAATGCAAATTTGAGTCAACCAACTGAAGTATAACAATAGAATACCCTCGTTGCATAGTTTTTTTTCTCTAAAAAAAAAACACTTTAGAAATGGATCTTAAGTACTAACTACTGATAGAGTGTTAATTATTGGATTATATTGATTGTACTTCTCAAAATATTTGAAAATGTGGTATTATTTGTGGTCACCCTTTCATAACATAAAGTCAAAAAAGTAAGGTCTGCCAAACAGTTTGGAAGATTTGTATTTAAACTTCTAAATTAGTGGAAGAAATTCAGTAATAGTTTAATAAGCAAAACCTTCTGTCAAAATGAAGCTACTTAATAGTGCCTTTAAAAAGCTCATTTCTTCTTTGGGCACTCATCTGTATTATACACACATGCAAAAAACTAGTTAATATTTAGATAGTGGATATAAAATGAACATCTCTGGTCTTCCTTTTCATAGAAACTACAGTCATAATTCAGAATGTTTTCTATTTCATCGTGACTTTGGTTCTTAGAATTGTTAACTTAAATTTCACATATTTCAGTACATAGATACTCTGCTTCTAGAAGCATTATATATACAGATAGATTTGACAGATAAAACACATAACCATTGTTCTTGCCAGAAGGCAGAACATACTTTTCTGTCCCTTCCATCCTGGAAAAGGCTATATATTATTGTCACTACAGTGTTTTTATTAACATTCCAGGGCAGAGAACAAAATGTTTCATTTTTTTTTGAGTTACTGTAAAATATAGCCTCGCCGCCTTCTTCCCTCGCTATTTTCAATAGGACTAAAAAGGCCTATGATATTAAACACACTCCTTCCTCTAGGTCAAATAAATGATAGACTATAGAGCCTTGAGACAGTTATGTTTTTATCAAAACATAAAGGTGCTTGTTAGCAGCTATAAGATAAGCTGTAGATACAATGTACTGTTTCTAAGCAATTAGTAATCAAAAGAGAAAACAGTTTAATGCATTTCCTCTTTCTCCTTAGATGCTCAAGCACAGATCTGAACAAACTCTCCAGTCATGAAAATGTAGCAGTTATTCAATAGAAGCTTAAATATTGGCACACAGCTTCTTTGGTGGGAGGGACCCAATATAACTGATTATTCACTTCTTGAAAACTTCTCTTTACAGAAAAAAGTTCTTAAAAACATCCTCCCACTCCCACCTCCCCTTCCTTCCCATCCTGAGGTATCTCAGCTATTTTCTGTCTACTTCTGGCTTCTCGAATTAACTCAGATTTTCTAGTAAAATGATGAAACTGAAATTTCAAATTAGTGAAACAAGTGTTAGTAGTAAAAAATGTACCAGTAAAACAATTAAGACGAAATATTTCTTGAGGAGTCATGATAAGAAATTAAGGCATAATTATTTCTTTGATTTCAGAATCACACATTAGTAATGTTTAATAACGAACACCCGTTATCCCAATCATGTACATAAAATTATGATGGTGATTATATATAACATTTCTCCACATCACCCTGTTTCTCAGTGGAACAAAAAACTAGTCTCAGAGATAAATAGGTTATTCCCAGTAATTTCCATGGAAGTGTCTACCACTCTCTTCCAGAAGGACAAAACTATTGTGTTATCTGTGCCAGTTCAATGATCCTGCTTTATTGCATAAGCTATGAGAGCTGAGAAAACAATTTACTAAAACCTGAGAGTGAGGAAAAGAAAGAGGCTATCACAGAAATAATTTATTAACAAAATCAGAATTTTCAAAATGTTCAGATTTTCAAGGATTTTTCTGTATAGAAAGCATAGATGTAGAGTAATTTCCATATTCCTGATGAACTGTTTGATGAAGCCTTTGCCCTACACCTGGTCTTGAGGACTGAGAGCTTTTTTGCAAGATTTAAAATACTTCCCATACTGACACTATACTCCTAGCTGGTGGGAATTTAAGGCACTTACTTGCTTTCACAGGATTCACATACTTATAATAAACACAGACAGTCACACCTTCAGCTTGCATTAGCAGCCATAATCACATCACTATCAGTGCTGACCTCTATTTAGGGACTTATAGTTTCCAGAGGCCTAAGGAAACACACACCCGCTGCAATATTAAGGTAGCAATCACCTACATCTGAAAGGCAGACTGACTTATTCAGGGCAATTTAAATGTTAGACTGGTTCAGAACCAGGGCCCAAATACGTACTGTCCCAAAATATGTGTGTTATCTCTTGCATCCCTGTTGGCGATCTAGTCTTTGAAAGCTGACCTGAGCTCCATGACTGCAGCAGCCAGGAGTAAAAATCAAAATGGAGATTTGGGTCATTGTTCCACAATTATTAATATCAATAAGACACAGATGCATCATTCGGTCACAGAGATCGAATCTAGATCAAGTCTCAGAACATGATCTGATTTACGGTAAGTAAGAACATAGAGCAGAGTGTTTATGCTAGGCATATGCCTTTACATTGGCATGATGCCAGAAACAGGAGATGAGACAATACCAGATTTGATGTAAACTTCAAGTGATATCTAGTTTGGCATAAAGTTTGCCTGCAGAAAGCTACCTATCAAAATATTTTGAACAATTCTGAATCACACAGCCATGGTATGTCTTATCAAACAGCAGGCATTTTCAAACTGGATTTATTGTCTTGTCAAATCACAGTCCTATTCCATGCATCAAAAGCATCATAAGCAAACAAAGCAACAATTTAATCAAGACAGTGTTACCACTTATAATAATTTATATCTCTACTTTATACTGCAATATCCATGCACAGATTCTTCTACTAAAAATGAGGAAGCAAACAAACCAACTGCAAACATCCTTCATTAGATTAGCATTTGAAGGTATGAAGTCTTTCAACGTAACAATGCTTAGCAATACAATTCAATGTGGACCAGCAGGCAGACTTTCTTCTTTCTCCTTCACTTTTTTCTTTGGTGTACGGATGGTCATAGTAAATATGAAAGCCCTGTACTGCTTACTATCTTATAGAAAGCGTTTGTCAAAGGCATCTGCATTTCAGTCTAATGGTGTAATATTGTAATAACCATAATTCCTTCATTGTCACCATCCAGATTAGAAAATGTTTCCTTTTGTCTTAGTGCCTGAAGTGGCTGTCATTAGGAAAGAGGCTTCCAGCTATCATGTGGCACTAAATGTATCTATTACACTTTGCTGAGACACTAGATTTAGTACACAGAAAATACTTACCAGGGATATAATTTTGCACATAGCCGTAATACCAACAAAAAAAGTAGATAATAGCTTGGCATACATAACAAACAAAACACAAATCCATCTACTAAGTAAACGAAACTTTAGGCTGACTAGAATGAGTTTCAAATGAAAAATATTTTTGGCATATTAAAATGGTAACTATTAACAATTGCATTTATGAAAGTACAAGTACACAATACTAACATATAAAGGACAAATAGCTGAGGTGAAATAAATATATTTCTGATATTATGTAGAATAAGAATAGAAATCTCTTAGTGACCTAATTGTCACCAACTACTTGCATTTCATGGACATTTGAGTAATTAAGAATAAATACATTTATGGTCTATGAGAAATGAAAACAATGTTACATGGAAAAGAAGCAAGAAAGATTTTAAGAGGAACATAATATATAATGGGCAACTTGTAAAAGACAGATTTATCTTACACAGAAGGTGTAAGAAGACCTACGGTGTGCTGTACCTGGCCATCTGTTTTATGTCTGTGAAATCTGATAACCATATGTAAAAATATGGTAGATAAGATGGCGTTCTGTTTAATTTTAATCTTCACTAAATAGTACTTTTTATCTAACAAACACTTCTGTGAAGAAAAAACACCTGGATGTGAGTTGGGTTCAAGGCTGCAGCTATTAAGAACTAAATACATAATATACAAGACATATACATATTTGGGTTATGGCATATCTTGATATATTTTAGCTATACACCTTAGAAGAAATTTCACATTGAAAGAATATCTGAGTTATAACACCACTTCCAAAACTAATGTATGAAACTCTTCATGCTGAAACGATCACTTTATAACAAAGTTTGTCTTAATGTGCTATAACAAGGTTTGTCTTAATATGTGCATCTTATCTACATTCATGTATTTTATTTTGATCTGCATAATACTTTTTTGTTCACTTATTCACTGTGTAGGTTTAAAAATCCTGTTAACATATTTGTATGAGATATTTGGGGAATGACTGATATATTCACAGTCATGAGTTTTGTATTCAGTTTCTGTTATTAAAACTTGAGACACAAAAGCCCACACTGTAGCTACCTGGAAAAATCTGATTCTCATAAATGTGTGTGTGCAAGGGAAATACATATAACTTTCCAATAAAATGCTATGAACAAATTCTGAATAATTTTCTCTTAGGAAAAATTCTCTTGGCAGGTTAATGACTTCAGTGCCCACTCCAAGAAACAGCCAATTTCAAACAGCATGTACTAAAATTGTACATACACCCTAGCACTATAGTTTAAAAACAGTGCTTGGCGGTCAGATGAGAGACGTCACAATAATTGTTAGATTTGAATGATTCTTCCCCAAGCTGGTGAAAACTGAACACTGTGTAAACAGTCAATCAGTCATACTACCTCTAAGAGGAAGGTAACTCACTCCTCTGAGGTCAAAGCAAAGACAGAGCTCAAAGTTAATTCTCTCTATCGCTTCTGGATAAAAAACATTTGCAAGCAGCAGGCTAGTACTCATAGAGTCTTGCTTTAGAGCTCCTACTGGCTAAAAGCTGTTCTCATGGAAGTAAGCGCATCATCACTCCCCTACTGTTGAGGCCAAATATTGCTTTACTGACACTTAAGAGTAATGGTGTAGCCCTCTTCTCTAGGTATTAACCTATACTGCAACAATACATGTGTTGGGACAATTTCATGCTATGTGATGGTAATAAGAAGGCTTTTTAAACCATTTCCACAGTTGCAGTAACATACTTAGTTTACTTTTTTTTTTTGTCTAATCATGTTTGCAATGTAATTAAATTAAAAAAAAAAAAAAAAAGGAATCTCTTTCATATAGATGTTTTCTAAGTCCACAGCAAATGTACAGGTATTTTATCATATAAAGCTTATCTACATTTCCTTGTAAAAATCCAGCAGAGACCTATGACCATCAGAATAAAGATTAACTTCAGTCAAAAAGGCTCTACATAATCACACAGGTCACTGAAGAAATGCTCTAAAGTGTTTATGCTACAGTGAACTTCGGACATGATTTATAAAGAAGGGTTTTCATCTTCTGTAGGTAAGCAGAGATTTTTTTGTTTTTTTTTTTTAAAGAGCAAGGATAACTTGCAACAGCTGAGGACAAATGCCTTAACAGCAAATTAACTTCTTTTTCTTGTCTCTTTATGAAGGTTTTCTCTTGCCTCTTGCATGGTTTTGAATATTTAGACAAGGAAAAGGAATAAGCATCTTATATTCATAGCAATGATACCATTCAAATTTTCTGTACATTTCCTTTTTCATAGTAGTTATACACTAGCACAGCATCATTCATGTCCCTGGTAATGTTCCTGATTTACTGCAGCATAAGCAAAAAAACAGTCACACCTTGAAGATAACAGCTCAAATTGTCTCCCTCTTTGGTATTTTATTACATAATAAACACCGCTGCAAAATTTATGGCTCATTCCTACAGTTCCATACAAGGTTTGAAGTACAATTAAGGTAATAAGAGTATGTGAAGAGGTATCTTGAGCCATTATTTGTATTTCTTCAATTCTAAGCCACTTTGGTGCTGACCCAATCCATGAGCACAAATGCTGGTCAGCAAATCAGGAAATCATACAAAATGATAAAGGAGCTCAAGAAAAAAAACCTCTTCCTCATTCTTATACTAGATGAATAGAAGATCAATGGTCTAAAAGTTATGAGAGCTTTGTGGCCACCGGCATTGAGAAGAGACCTTCTTACAGCTGCGCTACAGAGTCAAAACAGGTTATTGGTGCATTCAAAACAGTATATATTATGACTGAAAAATCACACACTGGTACTGATAATGTTCAGTACTTGTCATCCCTGCCCCCCCTGCAGTTACTTACAGTTGAAAACAGGCTGCCTTAATTAATATATGGCAACAGTTCAGGAGAAAAACAAGACTCTTCAGAAACAGATTCATGGAAAAGCACTACAACAGATTGACACACAAAAATGCACATACTTGATCAGAGGAAAGTGTTTCTATAAGAGGCATGAAAGGGATAAAAAACTGCTGAGCTATTTCTCAGAATTAAATACCTGCTCTGATGAATACGGAATAATGAGGCAGTTGACAAGACTGAATGAAATACATTTCCATTCCCTAACACAGAACAGGTTATCTTTTCCATCATGAAATGCATGTGACATCAAATGTTTAGTAATGATAGACTGTCATCTCACAAACAAAAGCCTTGCAAAACTGCTGAGACACCCTGGAACAATCTAACAGTAATAATGGATAAAAACAAGTGGCCAGTCTGTCAACAATCAATCAAATTGATGCTGCATTTATAACAATTACAACGAGAATAGGCTTTTTCAAATTAAAGTTTAAGCTTCTACACTTATGTAAACAGGCTCTGAACCCTACTTTCAGCAAGAACATTGCTTGACAATATTCCTGAAACCTGGGATCTCTGCACATGAGGAGTGCAGACATAAAGCATATTTGGGTACCTGCATTTCTGGTCTGATGATGTCAGTCAATGACCAAGAAACTAGGAAATATGACAACTTCCCATTAGACATCCTACAGACAACATACAGAAACCTTATTTAAAATCAAGAATTGTTCTTATTGTAGCAAAAATGTAGGCCAGTATATGAACACAGAAGTGCTACTCTGGCATGTTAGTAACATGTATTCAGGAAGAAAACCTTTTGTTATTATCTATTTATACACATGTATGGAAAAATAGCAAAACGAGGTAAAAATGAAAAGCTGCTTGATGCAGTTTTCACTAACTTCCACGAAAAGACACCATTCAAAGTAATGAGAATGTTTTTACAGAAGTATAGTACAGAAGAGAATAAACCTGACAGCATTTAAATGCTTAATTAGTAAAATGTAAGAAAAATGAGCAACATTGCAAGCAGGGGAAGAGTATTCTTCTTGGAAACTGAAACCAAACAACTGATTAAAATCCTCTTAATTATATTTGGTTCCGAAAAGATAAAAGCACACTAATACTGTTGTCAGGCCATTGTACTTTTCACAGATAGCTAATTCTCAGCTAACTGTTCCATTAATGAAGTAGATGCTTTACTGTGAGTGCTTGATAATAGTGACTCTGAGTAAGTTGCTCCTGTCTATTTAGGTCAGCTCATATCAAAAAGCTTTGGAGACAGTCTGAGGTGCCTATACAGAGCTCAACAAAGTTTGGAGAGCAAAAAGGAGGCTCATTAGTGAGAGTGGTGGCCCCCACCAAGAATTGTCCCTCAGGACAGACAGGGGTTGGAGAAGAACCTGCTTGCTACCTTGAATGGGGATGAAAGTCAAAGGCAGCCAAGAGGCAGAGAGAACATGGGTCCTTAGCTTCTCCATCCAGCCCCGCCAGCACAGGGATCAAGCTGCACATCCCACCCAGGCCGCTGCCTGGGGCAGACTGAGAAGCAGGCACCAGACCCGGATTTCCTCCACCTGATCTGGTCTGAGACATTGGGCAGGGCATTACTGCATGCAGCAGGAGATGGGACTCTGCTGGGCATCCAACTGTCCCTGTCACATGCTAATGCACACACTAGCAGCTCAGAGGAAACTAACGTACAGTCCTGCTGCATGTGAACTTGGCCTAGCAGCAACAACATAAATATTAAGTCATTAAAGAGAGTAGTAAAGATCATTTCATCTTCACTCTCCAATTGAGGCATTTGCAAATGACTGAACAGCAGGTGAACTGCAAAACACCTCATACCACTTAGGGCTTAACCTCTGCAGTCTGTAGTTAGGATAGGTATGGCTTTGTCATATACTGTTCTGCTACTTACGCTGAATCTGCATGTGGACATATTTGGTCAGAGGCAGGGAAGGACAGTGCCTTTGATATTTGTAGTGTAAATCCCAAATCACCGAGCAGTGAACTCCACCCTTCCTCCCATTTCTACCAAGTCCTTTCCCTCTTCTCTCTCTCCCAGTTCAGTAGTGCATTTTCTTTTCCTCCATATAGTTTTATAGCAGAATATTGTGTGCTTTTAAAGTCAGAGCAATACAATCCCTTCCCAAAAGGCATCTTCACAGAATTTGGAAGGATAAACAAGTATCCAGCAGCTAAACAGCAAACTTACTTCTAGTATTCAAATGTGGAGCTACAAGGAGTTGGCAGACTTCAGTTTTGGAAAGAATGAAAAACTTTTGCTTTAGTGAAATCTTGTTAACTCTGCACTGGGAGGAAATTCCTATTATTATTCACAGTTCTTACTTCTGTGAAAATGATTTCAGTGTCTTACAATGTATCATTTTGATCAAATAAAAAGTTGGCAGGATATAAGCATTCACCAAGATGAAAAGGCTTTTTTGAACAAATAGAGAATGAAAGACATTCTGAGATTTTTTTGAACATTTTTTTTTTTTTCCTCTACTGAACAAAGCTATCATTTTTTAACCAGTTCTGCACAGCTAAAATTCACTACGGAGTTATAAAGAACATATTCTTATGGCTCGATTAAACTGAACATACTGAGTAGGGTGTCCATTATGCTTAAATTGGCATTACCATGAAAATAAATAGTCTGTACTAACATCAGACTCTATGTCGTGTGCTACAAATACTGTCACCATAATATTGCTGCAGATTAATAAAGTGGGATACACGTGACGGGCAATCTCACAGAAATTTAATATTAATGATCTTAAAATACTATTTCTACAGCAAATATATTGCAAACTTCATAACAAGCAATTAACAAGCAGTTAGTTTAATGTTATGTCACTTCAGACAAGCAGTTAAATAGATATTTATCTGATGTCATTTTATCTCATAGACATTGGAATGCGAAGGGTGTGTGTGTGTGTATCTTCTTCCATTTAAAGTAGAACACAATCAATAGTATTTGAAATCTTTGTGTATCTCATAGACATTGGAATGCGAAGGGTGTGTGTGTGTGTATCTTCTTCCATTTAAAGTAGAACACAATCAATAGTATTTGAAATCTTTGTGTATCTCATAGACATTGGAATGCGAAGGGTGTGTGTGTGTGTATCTTCTTCCATTTAAAGTAGAACACAATCAATAGTATTTGAAATCTTTGTGCTTGGCTTCTATTCTCATTACTGCAGGCAAAGCCGGTATTATTAACGTTCCTCCACTCTTCCAATTCTACAACCTATTTTCAAAACTTACACTGTTTCTAGATTATAACAATTTTTGTGAACATGTTCAATAGAGGTGTCAATTTCAATCATTTTACATTGTTTAAAATAATTACTGAAAGAAAGAGAAGTGTAAACAGTTCCTGCAAATAGGCACTAAAGAAAATACATCTTTTTGCTCAGCTATTTTTTTTTACAACTGTGCAGGGTTTTGTTTTATTTTTTTCATTTTTTAAAAGGGTTTTAATGCATTCATGATTTTGAGTAATAGTTTGACTAGAAAATATGGTTTTTCAGCATAGAAATATTTCAATTTATTTGAAATTACAAAAATGAACTATTAAGCCCACTGACAATCTTCTTGATAGTATCCGTAATGACATACCTAACACAAGTAGTTCTAGCTAGAGTAGTCTGGATTTATTGGTGCAAAGATTTAATAGAAAAAAGCAGTTTTCACAAAATTGACCTTTTCCAAATAATTCAGTCTTTTCTTCAAAATAACATAGTTAACCTTTCTTGTTCAGATAATCCAATGCCAGCTGACAATTAGCATCCATGGAGCTGGTTACTTGTATTCTCCCACAACACATGTTCTGTACTACAGGTCTCATGATACAATGCAGGTCCTGGAATTTTATTACAGAGCAGCGAGATCAAATGACTGTAGCAGTCCAGCTTCAGTCAGTAGTATGCATGTTGTCTTAAGCTAAAAATTCCTGGTTTTGGTTAAGTTAAACTAGGGCCAAAGCTTCATGTGCTTCTCATACTGATTGAGAAGCTAGTGTTATTAATGAAATCATTAACCTAAGACATAAAAAGAGATTTATAAATAAGAATTTCTGTAGTTGGCACTGAAAACTTATATTTGTTGAGGTTTTTTTTGAGAGGAAAAGAGGCAATCATCCAATACTTAGCTACTCTTCATACACTGTTCGGGCTTTCAGTTGTAACTTCAGACTACAGTGACTTCTGCGCTTTCTGGTCTAGCACAAAATAACCTTGTTGACGAGTGATCTCACTGGAGGACCATCTACTGAGAGAAAGGGCATCACAACACAGACCTTATATGAAATCAGAACTTCTGAATTTGACAACAGAATATGCTCTATTAATCTTTTTTGGCTTTCCCCCTCCCTGTTTTTCATGTCTTATAACCATAAGAACCTCTTATCTCAACAGTCATTTATCAGAACAAAAGAGAATATGTCAAGGTGCTCTCTAAAGCAGGTCAGTAACGCTCTTATTTAGCTATAGCAATCATTGTAAAAAAAAATGAGGTCCTTCCTTTCTGAATAGGACACTTCCCATTTCCAATATACCATTTTAAAGTCAGCCTAGTGTTGTACTATTTTGCACAGAACTTCAAAGCTCAGAAGAAAAGGATCTAATCTGTGGCATAAGACTGAAGAAGCCACATAATACAGTCATTTTAAATAATGTAGCTCTTACTCAGTCTCTACTCTGTATCTTGTTTCAGGTGTCCTTTATTCATATTTCAAATTTTATAGGCTTCATTTACTAATGTGAAAGTCCTGATGAGATTCAGCAAAGGAAATGGGAAGGTGGCAGCCTATAAAGCATTTCTGCTTTAGCTGCTGGTAGACACTTAGTGAAACATTACTAAACGATCAGGTTAATATAACAGATATATTCCAACATTTTATATTATTCACATTATTCTGGCATCAAGATTAGATGGGGAAATGAATTCTGTACTCTTTTGCTGGGCATATGAACAAACAATGGAAATGCCAAAATGATGAATGTCCTTCAATTCATTTTACATACTTTAATTTGCAGAAAACTGCAGAAGCCCACATAGGAAATTCCTGCAGGATTAGTCTAAGGAGGGTTGAACAGGATGATTCAAACCCTTCTAAATATTTAGCAACTCAAATATTCTCTGATTATTTTTATAATAGTATAATATAGTATAATAGTATAATAGAAGGACATATCAGTCCTTTTACTTTGAAAAGACTGCAAACTTTTGTGGCTGAAAGAAATCATGTGTGTCTGACTGTCTCCCTTTTAAATACAAAGCCTTTGAGCTGAATGGGTTAACCCTACATGCTATTCTATTTAAAATATATTTAAAAAAAGAGAAGAGAGTGAGATCTCTCCTACCAAGGCCAAAAGACAAGGAGCAATGCAGGCCTGATTTCTGAGGAGGTTTGCATTAAAGAGGAACCAGAGGTTCCTTCTGCTTTGATTTGCAAAAGTGGATTTAGTTTCTCACATCTTTAGTGTGAAATACAAAAAGCAATTTTATCAATGGCAAAATTCCTACAGACTTCAGAGAGGCTAGTTTTTATTTCTCTGTGTTTTTGTTTTTGACATATACTTACAAGCTTAAGTGATGCTTCTGGCTTAAGTCCTGTCTCGTTGAAGACCATAGTTTTATTTCTTCAAGTTCCTCACTGAGTCTAAAAATGTAAAATTCTTAGCTCTTAGCAGGAATCTTAGTGTTATTTAATCAGTCTGTTATGTGTTTACAACAAAATTTGATAAGCATTAGTGATAAGCAAATTGTGATAAGTGATTGGAAAAAAGCATTACTGTTCTCTTTAATAGGAAAACGTGAGGTGTTACTGGTATAATTCTTATACAAATACATATTCATCTACTTGAGTACTCTCATAGAAATTAATGGGACTACTTAAGTGGGTAGGTGTTCATCACTTTGCATATGTAAAAACAAAGTCCACATAAATAACAAACCAGACTCAAACACAACAGAGGTGATTGAAAGCAATTCTTAATTTTGAATTTCTTGGAGAAAGGCCAGACTGGAATTAGATTTTCTCAACATAATTTCCAAAGGGATTTCCATAACTGCAATTAAAAAAAAAAAAAAAAAGCTAATGCAGGTTTCCATACCAAAATTTTATTTGGCCCTATTTGTTTAAGAATATTTAAACCAACTGTGTTTAAAATTTGTACTATCTAAATTCTCTAGAGCAAGAACCACAAAACTAAGTTTCAGATAGTTGTAAATTTAATCTGCAATCCTTTTTCATCCTAAGCAAATTTAAATGCCCAAATGCAAAATTTTAAACCATATCAATAATTAATGCTATTATCATTTGCTGTATAAAAAGACATTCTCTGTACTTATCAGTTTTTAATATCTTGTGAAACAGTGCTAAATCATATGCCAGATAATAACAATAAACAATGAATTATGAGGGTAGGTACTGTTTTTTCTTCTTTAATTGAAATCATTCTAACACAGAAGTTTAGACTGGGATTTAACCTGATGGCTTTAAAAACTTTGTGGTGTTTTTCTGTGTGGTGGCAAATTCCCCTTTTCTTTCTATTGTGCAACAGTAGGGCTTGCCACATACCCAATGTCACTTCAGGCAAAGACGACAGGCAATGCACAGCACTGAAAAGGCATGACTGTTTCAGCTGATAAGGGCCCACTACACAACCTATACAGCTGCTGCAGATCACATATGGAAACTCTACCAGACCTGTGGCACTATACTGTAAAATTTGAAATGAATACTAGTGGTGATGTGCTACCACTGGAAAAAGCCAACTACCAACTTGTTCCTATTTATAAGATTAATTAGACAACTAAATTATTACTTTTATCATAATAGTGCAATCAAGAACTGAAAGAGTGCAAGGAAGAACAAATGGAAGAAAAGCTATATAAAGAGAAACCAGCCCACCTGGTTTTGTGGGCAAAGACATTTTGTGCAGCATGTGTTCCTTTAACACTATTATTCACTGTTTTAATCTTTTCAGGTCTGCACATGAAGGGTTTTAATGGGCAGATGGAGGATGATAAACCCAGTATCCATCTATTGAATTGCCTTTTTTCATCTGAAATACAGTCTCTAAAAAATACCCATATAACCCCAACCCCCCCACTTCTTACTCTGCAGCATATTCATTATCAGATCAACTCACATTACTAATTAAGTTAAATTTGACTGCTAAATAACTCCCAAAGAGCCAATTTATCTAAGGTAGTATGAGCGCTTATTCATTTCTCCTTATATATCACCAGCTGTTATTAATTAAATTCTAGTCATTTCAAACTGCAAGTCTGAAATAATTGCCATTAGGCAAACACTTTTGCACCATGTTTAACAGTGGGTTTGGATGTTACTTTATTGTTTTTTATAGTAATCTGGATATAGGTAGACACCATGATAGTTATTTCATTTTAGAATTTGCAAGATAATGAGAGGAACATGTGGAATTTTCACATTTCTTGAATGTAAAAATTTTTGTCATAAATACACATGAAGTGCTGAACTGAGTTTGATGGATTATTCTCTAAAGAAAAAGTCTCCTCTTTGAAGGTGAAATATACCTTTTCAAGCTCAGAGAAGATCACAGCAGCAGCAGTTTTTCCCTCTGCAACAACTCCTCTCACCTGTCTGTTATGCTAAGGTGAGGGTTGAAGTGATGCTTGCAATCTGCTTCCTCCCTCCCTACCTTCCACCCACGTGTGAAGCATCTGTAGGCTGATGCTTTGTCAACCAGTAGGTCTCTGCTGTGCAAAGACTACTAGTATGAACAGGTATTAGGATGAAAAGGTGTACTTTCCACTCCCTTAAGCTTCTGCACAAATGCACTGCATTTAATTAGTCATAAGCATTGCAGCAGAAAGTTCAAAGAGATCTTCATTACAGATAATGAATAATATTATTGCATGCTAAAGTTTTGCAGTTGGAGACAGAGAAAATTGCCCTCTGGGTGCACTTCTTAGCCCACTGATAAAACGGGACTGGTCTCTCCTGAAATCTACTACGTTTTCTCAAGTTTCAGTCATCATAACACATGTATGAGGAATGAAAATATTAAGTTCTGAAATATTTATTAGTCCCATGTTTCAGTGGAAGTGTGAATAAAATCTGCCTACTTCCAAGAAGCAGAACTCTTGCATTTTTAATAATACACTTCCAATATGCTGCCTCCTGCAGAGCCGGTTGGTATGCGTATTGAGCGAGTATTCAATGTATCAAATTTTGTTTTCCTTTAAATCGTACTGAATTGCACAGGCCATTTATGAGAAACAAAAGATACAGCAGAGAATGAAAAATGTTAATTTCTCTCACTTCATGCATATCATAACAGTTTTACTATTCTTTTTCTAAAGGAAAAGCTCAACAAGAACATAAGAGGAACTCTAACACCTCTACAAATAAATATTTCTTTGCATTCTTATTGTGTTCATAAAAGACATCAGTGATATAATGAATCTTTTTTTAAGGTGATCTGCCAGCACTTTTTTCACAAACAATTTCTGGAAGGTTACTTTCTTTTTTTTCATCAATGCTATTTAACTGCAAGTCCATTAGAAATTAGTGATTAGAAATTCACTTTGTTGGATGGGACATGAGGAAAAACAAATGCTGTACCCTTTAATGAGTCACCTATTGAATTCACAGCTCACCTGCTGATTTTAATTTATGTGATAATTTACAAAGCAAAACATTTCATGGCTTTCATCTATATACTGCATGAAAGCATGTAATAAGTTTTCTTGGACTGGGTACTCTGGTTTGTGAGCAGTTTCTAACCTCCCATCTAAATGAAAATTGCTTATGTAAACAGCTTATTAAAAGGGAAGTCAAATGAAATCCTTAAACTCTTGCTTAAGGAATATGTTTACTACAGGTTGCTTATTTTTAAGTGAAAAGAATGCTATGAATTGTCTACATTTTGAATGTAATGATAATTGCAATTTCCTAAAAGATACAAAATAAGTTCAGCTTAAGAACAGTAACTCCTCCTCCTCACGTTATGTCAGTTATACCATTTAAGCAAATAGCTTAGAATCCAAATATATGAAAGAGATTTGGAGACAGAAAAAGATGATAGGTATATATAGCATGCCTATAAGTTACGCTAACCAACAGTTCATATATATGATTCTCCAAGCAAATTCACCAAGAGTAGCTCTCATTCCTAGAATTACTTTATTTTAATCCTGCAACTTATACAGCCACCTTATGTAGATTTAATTGGGCACCCTGAGGTTGCCCAAATACATACACAATCTTATTGGAAGAAAAGTACTAAAGTACTCTGACATTCATTAGCTACTGAGAAGCGACATTGAGCCAAATTGTTTACCCAGTTTTATGTGCTGATTCTGGGGATAATTTTCACCACTAGTTTACAAACTGACTAAAAGAAACCTGTTTTATGTAAATTTGGGAATCCTGCTGTGGTTCCTGACAATTAATAAAATGAAATGGAGAGAAAACCAGTGCAAATAAAAAGCAATTTGCATGAATTCTGGTCAAATGGAAAGAAGCTAATGGACATGGCATGTACTTATAAGGAACTTGCCTTGTAAACTGTAGATTTCTCCAACGCTGTTCTGCCGTGTGATATGATGCCAATATGCACTACGAGGAAGTGAGATCGACTTGGATAATGTCATTGGTTCAGATAGACTTGTCTGGAGCTAAAAAAAGAAATCAAACATAAAGGGAAGATTGCACATAACCATACTTGACAGATAAATCTCAGAACTGTAAATTGAAACAATGTCGTTATGAAGGTACTATTTACTGAATTACCATAGGTTTTCTACTATCACTTAAAGTGCATTATAAGCGTTAGCACTGTGAAAGCTCAGGAAAAGGCTGCAGAAGTATAGGATCATAGAATCATAGAAACACAAGGTTGGAAAGGACCTACAAGATCATCTAGTCCAACCATCATCCTATCACCAATACTACCCACTAAGCTACTAAACCATATCTTGTAGCACCTTGTCCAGGCGCTTCTTGAACACCACAAGGGTTGGTGACTCCACCACCTCCCTGGTCAGGCCGTTCCAGTGACTGATCACTTTCTGAGAGAAAAACTTTTTCCTGATATCTAATCTAAATCTCCCCAGGCGCAACTTGTGGCCATTTCCTCGAGTCCTATCATCAGTTATCTGAAAGAAGAGGCCGACCCCCTCCTCATCACAACCTCCCTTCAGGAAGTTGTAGATAAATATTGTATATTTGGTTATATAGGTTTGTTAGCAGAGGTTAATATTAGCACTTAGGAGTATGTCCCTATTTGTCTACAGCTATTCTTGCTGCCACCAGAATTTTGTTATTTTCTTCTTTAACTTTACTTAATGATGGATTAGAATATGCCCGAAATCTTAAAACCTTTCTTTTTGGTCATTTAACCTTCATATTGGATTGAATGTCCAGAAAGATGCCAAAAAAGAATCTGAGACTACCAGCAGAGAATTAGCAATGAAGAGTCATTAGTCCCCTAATCCTCCATTCAAGTGGAGGCATCTCATCACCAGTACCTGGCTACTACCTCAAGTGCAAATTTCCCAGTCTTGGGGACTACTTGTAACTGAAGACATGAATTATATGATAAGTGTTCAAGAGCTACAGCACAGAAACCTGACAGGAGGAATATAAACTTTATGAAAGACAGCTCAGTCTCCAAAACATGTGAAAAGCGACATGAAAGAAAGACAAGACTAGGCTATAGGAAAGAAAAGATTGACAGAGGATTTTGCATGCTGATAATCTCTTTGGATACATCTGTATACCTTATGCTTTCTCTGTCTAGAAGAAAAGAGAATTTATCTGCAAAATTAGTGTATCTCTGGCTTTACAGAATATAAAATGCAGTCAGTAATTTCTGGGATCTAACAAATCATGATGAGTCTGTGGAGCATGCCGTTTCTTCAGGAGATGTCTGGAAGGATCAACACTAGAAGGATCAATGACACTTAAAATATTTAGAGTAAGAAGAACTTTAATTTCAGGAGCAGGACCAGGATGGTGACGATGATGGTCTGAAAGGGTATGTATAGAAACCCACATTTTCAGAGAGTCCAGCTACAGAGTGGAAGGTATTCAAGCTTTGGACCATTTACTGCAGACTAATGATTAACTCCCAGGGACTCCTTATTCAGAATCATAATGCAAAATTCAAAGAGCCATTTTTATCTGTACAAACACACGATATTCTGCAGTATTAATAAAAGAAAACACCTCTGTTAGAAACAGTATCCACCCAAAGATCTTCAATTACTTCATTTTTGAGTATTAATACACACTGATGTGTGGCAGATATTTTCATTTCAGTTCAATCTATTGTAATTACTTTAGTTGTTGTTTTCTTGAGAATTGTCATCAGAATTACTCCCTTTCTATAACTAATGTCTTTTCAGCTCATTTATAGACAATATTTCATTTCATTTGTCAGTGGTGCAGATCATATTGAATAGCTTGTAGGGATGAAGTAAAGATAAAGAGCATGAAAAAACATTCTGACTGTCAAGAAATTTTCAAAAGCTTTATCACAGGAATTCTATTTTGGGGAGACTTGAGACTTTAAGTTTTTCAATGTACAGAAGTTCCTTTATTGTGGAGATCAAGACAACATCAAATCTTCTAGGAATTACTCTCTGTTACCATCTTAGAATAGCAAGAGTAACAACAGTAACTTTGTTGAGTAAGAAAAATAAAACATCATGTAACTTCAGTACACAGATCATTTATTTATAATTTATTCACTTAAAAGGTAAACTCCAGTCTTGAGGCAATGGGCAAAACTCTTTATTATTATGCATTATGAACAAATTCCAGTAAAGAGGACCACTATGACTATGGTTCATTGTCTCAAAGCTAAATCCATGGAATGAACTGAAGTGGCTAAAGTTATATTATTATTCCTGATCTGAGGTGATCAGTTCCTGCCTGGTCTGACCAACATTGATGCAGAACAGATGCAAACATTAAAGCTTTGAAAGAATAAAAAAATTCATTCTTAATTTATAATAAGATAAGAACTGCTGTAGTACATTGCGAACATTCACAATACTTTGTTTCCTCAGATTCTCTAATTAAAGAACAAGTTCTGACAGCATCTTTTGGGTAAGATGTATCACCATATGCTAACTACAATAGGGCCAGAAGAACTAGATTTCTTTGGGGACAACATAGAGAGAAAAAGCAATTTATATTTTATGAAAATACCATCCTCAGAAAACAAACAAACAAGAACAACAAAACAACAAACCTTTAAAATACATTGTCAGTTTTGTTTTTAATTAAATATAAACAAAAACATACAGAATTGAAGATCTTATCATCTTATCTGTCATATAAAGGATGATAGTCTCATGGCATGTTGATTTGTCCATGAAGTTATTATTACTAATTGTTAGATCGTTATTAACTACAATGTTTATTTTTATCTTTTTAATCAATAAAAAATTAAATTATTGGTCAAATGTACACGATAATGACAGAAGGCTTACTCCTACAAACTGCTGTTCGCAAAAATATTGCTGTGTTCAAAGAAAAATGGATAATCTACTGACAGAAACCTACTTTCTGTAGAGAATATCTTATGTGCTAGACTGTGGGTGTTTCAGATAAAAAACTTGAAACCAAAGGGAAGAAAACAGGAATATAAACATGCATACAATCAATTATTCATATATTATTAAATAGCTTTTTGCTATATAAAGTATTACAGGTTAAATAAGAATTTAATGTACAGATATCTACCATTTCAGAATCCCTTTTCCACCCATGTTATCAGTAAGTGGCTTAAGGACTGATGCCATCAGTGGAATTTTGGTTTTCTTGATCATGAGGTAATTTTTACAGCACCAGGCCTGCTACAGTCAGGTGGGCTTCATCTATCTAGAAAGGGCAAAAGGATTCTAGCCCATGAATTGGCAGGGCTGATTGAGAGGGCTTTGAAGAGGGGTGGGGATGAAACCAGGCTCTCCGGAGATGAGCGTAGGTGTGGTAAGTCAGAGTTAGGGGTAAAATCAGCAGCCCAGCTAAAGCGCATGTACACTAATGCATGCAGTGTGGGCAACAAACAAGAGCAGCTGGAAGCCATTGTGTGGCAGAAAAGCTATGACATACTCGCCATCACGGAAACATGGTGGGATGACTCGCATGACTGGAGTGCTGCAATGGATGGCTACATGCTCTTCATAAGAGCCAGGCGAAGTAATAGAGGTGGAGGGGTGGCTCTGTATATTAGGGAGTCTCTTGACTCTGTAGAACTTGTTAGTGATGACAAGGTTGAGTGCCTACAAGTAAGAATCGGGGAAGGCCAACAAGACCAACATTCTGGCGGCAGTCTGTTATAGACCACCCAACCAGGATGAAGAAATGGATGAGTAATTCTATAAGTAGCTGGTGGATGTTTCAAGATTGCCAGCCCTTGTTCTTGTGGGAGACTTTAACCTGCCAGATGTATGCTGGAAACTCAACACAGTGGAAAAGAGGCAGTCTTGGAGGTTCTTGGAGTGTACGGAGAATAGCTTCTTGCCACAGCTGGTGAGAGAGCCTACCAGAGATGAGGCCCCACTAGACTTGCTGTTTACAAACAGAGAAGGGCTTGTGAGAGATATAGTGGTCAGAGGTCGTCTGGGGTACAGTGACCATGAAATGATAGAGTTTTCAATATTTGGTGAAACAAGGGGAGGCACCAACAAAACCTCTACCCTGAACTTCTGGAGGGCAGACTTCAGCCTATTCAGGATGCTGATTCAGGCAGTATCTTGGGAAACAGCCCTTAAAACAAAGGGGTCCATGAGGGATGGACATACTTCAAGAAAGAAATCTTGAAGGTGCAGGAGCAGGCTGTCCCTACGTGCCGAAAGAGGAGCTGGCGGGGAAGACGACCAGCCTGGCTGGGCAGGGAAGTTTTGCAGGCGCTCAGGGAAAAAAAGAGAGTGTATCACCTTTGGAAAATGAGGCAGGCAACTCAGAAAGTGTTTAAGGATGTCATTAGGTCATGCAGAAAGAAAATTAGAAAGGCAAAAGCTCAATTAGAACTTAATCTGTCCACTTCAGTAAAGGACAATAAAAAATGTTTTTACACATGCGCTAATAGCAAAAAGAGGGGTAAGAAAAACCTCCATACTTTATTGGATGCAGGGGGGAATATAGTTACCAAAGATGAGGAAAAGGCTGAGCTACTCAACACCTCCTTTGTCTCAGTTTTCAAAAGTAAGACAGGTTGTCCTCAGGACAACTGGCCTCCTGAGCTAGTAGACAGGGACGGGGAGCAGAATAGCCCCCCTGTAATTCAGGAGGAAGTACTTAGTGACCTGCTGAGCCACTTAGATGCTCACAAGTCTATGGGACCAGATGGGATTCATCATAGGGTGATGAGGGATCTGGCGGAAGATCTCACCAAGCCACTTTGCATCATTTATCATCAGTCCTGGCTAACCAAGGAGGTCCCAGATGACTGGAAGTTGGCTACTACGACGCCCATCCATAAGAAGGGCCAGAAGGAGGATCCAGGGAACTACAGGCCCGTCAGCCTGACCTTGGTGCCAGGCAAGGTTATGGAACAGATCATCTTGAGTGTGATCACATTCACATGGCACCTACAGAACGGCCAGGGCATCTGACCCAGCCAGCATGGATTTAGGAGGGGCAGGTCCTGCCTGACCAACCTGATCTCCTTTTATGACCAGGTGACCTGCCTGGTGGAAGAGGGGAAAGCTGTGGATGTAGTCTACCTGGACTTCAGCAAAGCCTTTGACACCGCCTCCCATAGCTTACTCCTGGAAAGGCTGGCAGCCCACAGCTTGGACAGGTGCACTCTTCACTGGGTTGAGAACTGGCTGGACGGCCGGGCCCAGAGAGTGCTGGTGAATGGTGTTGCAACCAGTTGGCGGCCAGTCACTAGCGGTGTCCCCCAGGGATCAGTGTTGGGCCCAGTCCTGTTTAATATCTTTACTGATGACCTGGATGAGGGGATTGAATCTACCATCACCAAATTTGCAGATGACACCAAGTTGGGAGGGAGTGTTGATCTGCTGGAGGGTAGGAGGGCTCTGCAGAGGGACCTGGACAGGCTAGATAGATGGGCCCAATCCAACTGTATGTGGTTCAATCAGACCAAGTGCCGGGTCCTGCACTTTGGCCACAACAACCCCATGCAGCACTACAGGCTGGGGACAGAGTGGCTGGACAGTGGCCAAGCAGAAAGGGACCTGGAGGTACTGACTGACAGCAGGCTGAACATGAGCCAGGAGCATTCCCAGGTGGCCAAAAAGGCCAATGGCATCCTGGCCTGTATCAGGAATAGTGTGGCCAGCTGGACTAGGGAGGTGATTATTCCCCTGTACTCAGCACTGGTTAGGCCGCACCTCGAGTACTGCGTCCAGTTCTGGGCCCCTCAGTTTAGGAAGGATGTTGAGGTGCTGGAGCGTGTCCACAGAAGGGCAACGAGGCTGGTTAAGGGTCTGAAGCACAAGTCCTTTGAGGAATGGCTAAGGGAGCTGGGGTTGTTTAGCCTGGAGAAGAGGAGGCTCAGGGGAGACCTTATCACTCTCTACAATGACCTGAAAGGAAGTTGTGGCCAGGTGGGGATCAGTCCCTTCTCCCACACAACTAGTAATAGGACAAGAGGACACAGTCTTAAGCTGCACCAGGGAGGTTTAGGTTGGACATTAGGAAGAAGTTCTTCACGGAAAGGGTGATTAGGCATTGGAATGGGCTGCCCAGGGAGGTGGTTGAGTCACCATCCCCAGAGGTGTGTAAGGAAAGACTGGATGTGGCCCTTAGTGCCATGGTCTAGTTGACAGGGTGGTGTTAGGTCATAGGTTGGATTCATGATCTCAGAGTTTTTTTCCAACCTAGTTGATTCAGTGATTCTGTTATCTGTGAAGTGTAAATGAACTTCTGTTATTTAACAATGTTAAAAACAAACAAGCAATTTGCAGATCATGGAAGACGAACCAGAACTGTTAACTTGTTACATAATTAGTCACTCAAGTTTGAGACTTCTGGTGCTCCAGACCAGTGGAAGAGATGACTCTGGGTAAGTTTAGAGGTTTTACCCTAGATACTCTTCTTCTCTTTCACCTTCTTACTATGCCTCAGAAAACATAACGAAACAAAACAAAACAAAACAAAACAAACCTGAATTGTCCTCAACCTTTTTCTGATTCAGCTAACAGAGTGTATTGGGTTTACGTGGTAAAGGTTTGGTAGCAGGGGAGCCACAGAGGTGGCTTCTGTGAGAAGATTCCAAAAGCTGCCCCATGTCAGATAAGAGCCAGCTCCAGCCAGCTCCAAAAGGGACCCACCGCTGGCCAGA
>VXAL01008381.1:0-34553 GCA_013399475.1 Chauna torquata | reverse complement strand
GTCCCCGCCCCGCCGGAGCCTCGCTGAGGCGGCGGTGGCTCCCGGCCGCGGTCGGGCCGCGGGGCCGTGGCGAGCCCCGCGTGGGGCCCAGGAGCCTGACAGGGCCGCCCCCTCGTCACCTGCACGGAGCCGCCGCCGCGGGACCGAAGCCGAGGGCTGCTCTGCCAGGAGGGACGCGGTGTCCTTGCTAAATGCGCAGCACCTGCCCTCGAACACCAAAAACCTCGCTGAAACCGCTGCTAGCGTTTCGGAGCATAGTCCGGCAGTGCATTGTTTATCTGTCGCTGTCATAAGCAGAATGCTAAAAGTCTTGTGCAGTTTGACTTCCACATAGAAAATTTCGGGCCGTGTTAAGTCTAGCTCTCCTACTTCAGTTTGGTTCCTTCTTAAATAAGTGCTTTAATCAGAATATAGAAATGGATAGAATAAGTCATCTGGAAGACTGCCGAAACACAGGTCAGTCTTGAGAAGATGTAAGTGATGAGGTGAGTGTGCGCTAGGGCACGGCTCTCCACTTGCACTAGCGCTTCCAGAGCGGTTCTGGGGGCCTGTATACTTTCAAAAACCTATTCTTGCTTTTATTTGGCCATGCCTGTGCTGGTTGTGAATCAACCCTTGATGCACTCAGGACCGCAGACCATGTGAAACTGATGGTAAACTGTGTGTTTGGCTAGTGGCAGCCCCATCCAGCACTGTCCTGGAAGATGGGTTCACCTCTCACCCCTGTTTAGCTCTGGAGTATTTCTGGAAATTTGTCACATTGTAGTTTGCAGTGCAAAAATTATCTAGGAATTCTGTGTTCCCAGCTTCTGACCTACCTGCTCTTCACTCGCTTTCCAGTGACAGGAAACACAGAGTGACCTGGAGGAGAGACGAGCCGTCCATAAAGCAGGGAGTTTCTCTCTCCAAGCGATGATGAGGATGACATTTGTTACAACGTAGTATGCACGTGATGAGGGTGGCATATGAGGTTTGGGCTGCTAGAGAGGGCCCTAAACATTGCTTTAGACAGGTGATAGGCTGGGCTCAGGTAGCTAGGTGACACTGAATTATGTTATGTGGATGCATGCAAGACTTAAAAAGAATTGAAAAACAGTTTTATGAAGGGAAGTGGCTGGTTTTTTTCAAACACTGCCACAAGTCAGTATAAAGTCTTTTTTTTTTTTAACCATGCAGGTAGTCAGACACTGGCACAGTTTGCCCAAGTAGGCTGTGTATCCTTCATCCCTGAGGTGCTCAGAACTCAGCTGGACAAGACCCTGAGCAACTTGGTGTAGCTTCAGAGCTGGCTATGCTTTGAGCAGAGGGTTGGACTACATGACCTTCAGAGATCCCTTCAAGCCTAATTTTTTGTGTGATTTTGTGAAATAAATATTGGTTTCATCCTTAAAACAAACAGGGGAAAAAAAAAAAAGCAAAAAATCAAAATAGTAGCCTTAAGTGGATTCCTAGAGAAGAGTAGGAACAACGTATAATTCTTTGTCTCAGAGCTCTCCCAATTCAGTTTGGTTCCTTCTTAAATAAGTGCTTTAATCAGAATATAGAAATGGATAGAATAAGTCATCTGGAAGACTGCCGAAACACAGGTCAGTCTTGAGAAGATGTAAGTGATGAGGTGATGGATTGGTTTTTTTTACCTGTGAGAGCATAAGCTGAAAGTAGTTTATATAGATCACTTGAGAGGATGCCTCCTAAAAAGAAAAATTTATATCATTTATCTCGGTCAGTAGAGAGAGCTCAGCATTTTCAGTAATTCAGCATTTTCTAGAAACAGGCCTAAATAATCTCATTTATAGAATCACAGAATATCCCGAGTCGGAAGGGACCCACAAGGGTCATCGAGTCCAACTCCTGGCTCCACACAGGACCACCCAAAAATCAGACCATGTGTCTGAGAGTGTTGTCCAAACGCTTCTTGAACTCCGGCAGGCTCGGTGCTGTGATCACTGCCCTGGGGAGCCTGTTCCAGTGCCCGACCACCCCCTCGGTGAAGAACCTTTTCCTAACACCCAGCCTGACCCTCCCCTGTCACAGCTCCGTGCCGTTCCCTCGGGTCCTTTTACCAATATTGTCTTGTGGAAGCAGCCCTTGTTAGGCCTAAAAATTGGTCAAGGACACAGTAGCACAGTAGCATCACAAGGGAGAGAGGGATGAGCTGAATACATGCAATTCGAGGCTGCCTGGCTGCCTGTTCTGAGTTATCAGAAACACATGGGCACATCCACTGTGACAAAGTTTCCTTTTGTGCAGGTGCTGCGCTGCCATATCGGGCTCTCTCACAAGGCAACTTGTATCTGCTGGAAGTGGATATAAGCCCTTGTACTTCTGCTTTGAAGTCAGAACTTGCATAGATAGAGGGCTGAACCTCAACTGCTCACCTGTAGCTGTAAAAATAAACTGCTTTTGCCTGACCTGATTCTGCAAAAATTAAACTATGTGTTTATTCCGTGACAGTCTTCATCCTCATTTGCAAATGGTAATTCAGTTTGTGGTGAGCTGTATCTTTAGCGACTTCAATCAAAGCAACCACAATGTGCTTGCTTAATTTTTGTTCGCACTTTCACTAAAATGATTTTCCCCAAATCTCAACTTTTTTATTCTGTAATAACAAATAAATTTTTTACATGAGCTGGGCAATATGTATATATGTATTTATGTATGTGAGTGTGTATATGTACAGACTCCAAGTGTCCAGGTTATTTAAAACCTCATTCAAACAGTAAAGTCATTGAGGGATCCCAAACTGACCTGTAAAAGTTAGTAAAGATGGGGTCTGTGAGGCTGTGAATAAAATATGCAAGAATTCTCCAAAACCACTTGCTGGTATGCAAATAAACTTCATTGCCTTACACCAAGTGGCAGTATGAAGGGGAACCAGTTAAACATCTGATGGAAATCATGCTGTGTAGACAGAGCGCTTTTAGTCAGCAGCTCCCAAAACACTGATGGAAGCACAATAATCACTGTTGTGTGCACACAACTGGATATAAAGTTATTATACAGCTTATAATGGTAAAAATATTGCGGTAGATGAGTAGAAAATCTTACCTGTGTTGATGAGCTTGTTTCTTCTGCCTTCAAACCCCTTAATTGTTTGTAGGCTATTTGTCCTCGAGCAAAGTGAGGAAATGATAATAACAGCTGTCTGCCAAAGGTATTACAGTCTTTAAAAATTATGCCAGCTGCTGACTTCAGAGTGAACTGGCAGTTTGTTAAGGTGCAAGAACTGCCTTCGGTGTGTATGCACGATGTCAGTAGTCTTGAACGACAAACGGAGGTAATATGCTTAGCAACCTAGACAGCAGATGGGCATGAAACATCTAGAAAAGGCAGCTGGCTCCCGAGGAGATCTCGTCTGGATCACCACACTTCCAAAATGGCACTGGATTAACCTGGCTGTTACCAGTACGGCCCTGGGAGGAAAGAGGCCTGACCCTATCAAAGATAAAGGTAGAGATCCAGATATTGGCTGTGACCGTTTGCCAGACTGCAGCCATCTGAGCATGAGTTTTTATTGCCCTTCCCCGCGAGCAGTCGTTTGCGTGTGTGTAATCACGAAATGTTGTCTCCCTAATCTGCAGTATTCTTACGCTGAATGAGGGTACCCGCAGAGCAAGCACAGAAAACCTAGTCCATTTTTGGTGACCCCACATTTAACATGTCCTGCCTTCAGAGATGCTGCAAGCATGTTCTTCAAGTCAAGCCTGAGTTTTCTTGAAAGGGGTCAAAGTGCCCTTGGAGGGTCTGCTGCAGCAGGGTCTGCTGCGGTGGAGACAGATTCGTCAGAACCAGGCAGGCGGATGATGGACTAGCTTAAGTTGGGTGAAAGTTCAGTTTGTTAATTCAGCAGTACAAAAAGTAAGTTGACAAAAATGGTCAGAAGAGAATACTACCAGGAAAATGCCTGGCTTTTCAAAGGCTAGTGGTAATAAAGCTTTTCTCTTGTGTGGTATGTAGATAAATGCGTGCATGCTGTGGCAGATCACAGTGAAGTTGGGCATCACACTACTTTAGTTATTCACACGTTGCTTACGATACTGAGATGCTGCTTTTTCAGTTCAGAGGAAAAATAAATTAAAATGCTAACGAATTATTCTATCGTGCCCCTATGTGGCACTTAGAATAGCAGCCACTTTGTTAGATAGCAGCTATATGTTTTCCAGATTCAGAAGGATGATTTGGTGTATTGTCAGACTGTAGAAATTAGCTGAGGTGGTGAAATATATTTCTTTTTCTTCTCGCACCAAAGATGCAAAGTATGCTGCTGACAAAAGGCCGAGGACTTTCAACTTCACAAGTCTGGGAATGAAATTTTATGCAATGATTTAATAATTCCGAATCATGAATTTTATAAATTTTCTTTTGGGGGGGGCTGCACAGAAAATTAAAAATGCAGAATTAGGAAGCAGTGTATCTCACACTGTATCCATAATTAAACATTTTCTTAATGCTCCTGATGTTTAGGAGAAACAGGTGTCCACATGCTGTTTTTACTTTACCATAAATTAATATATCTTGCAACATGAAAGATAACTTCTTGTTTGTCTTCTGGCTTTCTGTAGCTCACACCACCATCAAGCAGTAATGTGCAAAACTGAAAAATATGTATAGCTCTAGTGATAGGAAGCATTGCTTTTTCTGTTCTTTCTCAATGGCCGATGGAGTAGTTCAGCATCTGTGATAAATTGAGTTAGTCGTTTTATGGTATGTAGTCTCTTCATCTTTTAATAGGAAGCTGTAACTTTCAGTCAGCTCTGTGTGTGTGTGTCTGCATGTGTACAAAAGCACTAAACTTCAAAGTATGCTATTCCAAAAATGATATTGGCGGAGTTAGGGCCTTGTGATATACTACATGTCAGAACAACTGTTGTTAAGATTTTGTTACAGAAGGCATGGGGGAACATCTGTTTTCCTAATAACTTAGGTGAAGCAGTCTGGAGCCCTGCGGTTCTGTCTGTTCTTCATGTAGTCTTAACCCTTCATGATTAGAAGCTGAGGCTGATCTCCGGTTACTTGAATTAAGGATGGATCTGAGGGCCATTATTCCAGAAGCAGCAACAAGTTTTTTTGCATTTTCCTTTGACGAATCTGGTGAGTTTTTGGACTAGACAATTCTGTGAACTGGTCCTGAGCAGGGATATGTGTCATATTGTGTGTCTTGTTCGGTAAGGATATAGGAAACACTAGCTATGAGACATCCTCTTGTAGCTTCTCGTAGATTTCCTCTCCTTTTATGTTTAAGATTCGTCTGTCTTGCGTAGGTTTTGCATTCTAGCTGGAGTCCCACTGTGTAGGCTTTTTCTTCCTCAGGTGGGGAGTGGATAGCTTTGCTCATATCTATCCTCATACTTAGAAATGAGTCTGTGTTTAACTAGGTGACATATCTGTCATGTAAAGAAACCAGTTTTTCCCCCCTAGGGAAGAAAGTTGAAGGAGTCACGCAACACAATTTGTTTTGAAATACAGACGAACTCCTCAAATCGATGGGCAGGAGCTCAGCCAGAATGATTCTAGTTATCCTCAGAATAATCCCAAACCACACCCTGGCTCTGCACAACTCCGCATTATGCTATGTATGGTATGCGGAAATGTGCTGTGGAAATCAGTTCTTCCACTTCCAAGTGTAGGTGCTCAGCCATCCACGGCCGTCTCTCTGTCAGGGCAAGTCCTGCACGTGTGTCTTCAGTCTCTCGGTCCTTAGGTTACCCAAAGAGGTGTTGAGTAGGGTGCTCAGTGTATCGCCATCTGGACCATGCAATGATGTGCATTTAAAAGTGCCTCCGTATGGGCAAAGGCAGAACTCAAACAGTACAGTTTGGATACTGAGCGTTCAATTGACACTCTATATAAACAGTTTCCAAACAATTCATGGACCAAATGTAATAATAAAGATACTTGTTAGACAAAGCGCTTTGTAGAAATCCTGATCTTTTGTAGATGAATCTCAAACTGGAAAGAGGATCTAGACTTGCAATTTACAAATGTGTGTTTTTAATTATGTATATTAGTTGCCCCATTTGACTAAAATCATGCATACACCTTTGAAAAATAAGATGCTGCATTTGTAAAATAAGTCATTCACAGGGAATAGCTTGTTCACCTTCAGGTGCAATAATTTGAAGCTTTGACTTCTTCTTATCTTTTCAGTTTGCTGTCAAAAAAACATTTTATAAAATTGTATTTCTTTAGTAATTAATGGGGCCTACATCTTTTTCAATAAGCAGAATTGCAGTTGGATTTTTTTCCCTCTTCTGCTCTGTTCAAAACCCAAACTGAAAAAGTATGTGTAGCAGAATCAGACTAAAGATATACTGTTGCTGCATAGCTAGATGGCAGTATTCTCATTGCTTTGAGAAAAGCAATCTTCAAAGACATTCAGAAAAGCCTGGCTGCTCTGTAACAACTAAATGACATGCTCCCATTTTGAAATGTGCTGCATAAGAATGTCTGAATACCTGATACATCTGAAAGTCTGACCACTTGGTTTAGGTGTCTACATCAGGGATGCTTAATTTGGCCCTTGAGATAATGAGTAGGAAATGTAGTATTTCCCTCTTTATCTTTTCATCCACCTGTGTGTCTATATTTTTCAAAACAGCTCTTTGTTATTATATATGATTCTTTTCATTTGAGGATTTTGTAAAGGAGACACTGCAATAAAATAAAACAAAATAAAATAAAATAATTCTTTTATATATATGTACACCATTTCCTTAGAATTTGAGGCAATATTAATAAAAAATTGAATCTTTGCCATTGACTCAGCAGGCCTTGAATCTTGCATTGAATTATCATCTTTTACATTTTTCTTCGGTATAAAACCTCCCAAACCTCATTTATTTAATTACAAAAGCAATTAAATGTAGCACCGTAAAACACACAAGCTATTGAACTTGTCCATGATAATAAACTGGTCTGTAAATACAGTGAATAGGGTAACAGATTCAGCTTCACATCCCGAGAAGTTACTTCAAACTGCATTAGAGGGAACGTATGTTTATAGTAATATCATTAAATGGTATAACGAGCTTGTTTTGGTGACGTAAGAATTTTACTCCTTTCAGAAACATAACAAAACACTTATTCAGCAAAGTATTTATGAACACATAACAAACTCCTTCACAAGGACACCTTTCAGGACATTATCACATTTTTCTCCCTCCTTGCTGCAGAAGTTTATTTGGCCAGTCCAGGCTGCTGTGCGCAGTGACATAAGCCTTCCTTTCCCAAATGTGTCAGCCCACTTGCAGGTGAGCCTCAATAAAATTGGGACAGGGGGGTTGGCCCCGCTGGCTCACACAGCCTGAGGCTCACACAGAGCTTCTGCTGTGAGCTCTTTGTTGGAGGCTGGCTCCACATTGTCCTCCCAGCTTTCTGGGGTGTGTCCAATATCCCAAGGCTCATTTGCTAAAAAAGCCTGTTTTCCAGTTATGTGCAGCTTTGGATGCCTGATGTTTTATGAGAAACGAAGTTTGCTTGGACTCAGCTGAGGACTCGAGTGAGTTGCAATGAGCTGTGTGGCAAAAAAGGCACAGAGGAGTGAGACCAGGAAGGTATGGGTATGGGTAAGGAGGATAAAAGTTGGTTTGGGCTGTGATTTCTGTGCAGCACAGGCAATATTTTGTATATTAGCAAATCCCACTGCAGTCAGGCTTTTTTTTTTTTTTAAACTTCTCATCCTGTTGCACTAGTTGCATAGAAGATAGAGAGGGACTGACTGGTGTCAGAAATGCAGTGCCATATGATGCAGGGCTGTGCGTTATTTAAACAAAGGGGTGGGGGACAGTAGTCTACAGTTTCGCTTGTTTCTCTAGTTGGCTTTCTGTTGGAGTGAATCATGCACTGACTCTAGTTATGAGCTTATATGGGATCTTTCCATAGTGAGACCATTGCTTTGGAAAAAGTGGACTTTTATTTTGTGGGATGGGAGTGGGATTTTGTACAGGGTGGAGGGCGGTAGTGGCTTTGGTCATAAACCTGCTGAGCTGTGGCAGATACTAAACAGCTCAGGAGATGAAGGAAATGTACAATTTGTGCTGCTGAGTTTAGGCACATAACGTTGTGCTGGAGTGATGTCTCTGTCATGAGAGACAGTCATCTGGGATAAGCAGCTTTATGGGATCTTTACTGTTGTATGTAAGATGCTGTGTAGATGCCCACATGATGCAGAAAACTGCATCATTTAGGTCATTTGAAGGAGCATCTTGGAAGGCGTTAGAAGAGCGGAGTACTCTGGAGACTTCTTCTGCTCCTTCAGAAGATACTCCAAGAGCTAAACCAGATATACCCTTGGGCTATCCAGTCTTCAGAGCCCTGACTAAAGTGTACTGGCTCTTCTGTATGAACAGTCTTGCAAATTCTTTAGTTACTCTAGTTCTTGTAGGCCATTGCTCATATGAACATTTTTACTGATTTCACTGCTCACTGCTTATGAGTTCTCTCTAAATGTATGCAAAGTTATATATTCATTTAGTAGTGAGATGGTGTTTCCTAGAATCCCCCCGTCTATGACCTTTGTGTACTAAGGGCTGCATAGATGTAGAGAGCAAAGGGAAGCTCCCATGCTGGAAGGACTTGCCTTCAGAGTAGGAGACTAAAGAGAGCAGAGGATACAGATGAGAAGTCCAGGAAAGCCGTGGGACTGTTCAGAGCCACATTCGACCTTAAGGTCAAGTAAATTAAAGAGTAAACTAGAGATTACTGATACCTTCTGAAAATCAGATCTGTTCCACACTTTTAAAGGGACCATGGGGGGCAGGAAGGATGTAGACCACTTGTCGAGCAAGCTAAGTCCCTGGCTGGGGCAGAGAAGAAGGAGGCTGAGGCTGGGCTGACAGGAGTGGCTGTCCTCGGTTGCTAGCCACCACTGCAACTGTGACAGTAGTCATAAGAACCTAATATTAGACTATGGTGACATGATCAGGAGGCCAGAGGAGATCCTGGCATTGTCAGGATGGTGTAGGCATATTGTCTTTTCTGTAAAGCTGTTGCTGTGGCCTCAGCATTAAAACCTCGGCACTATCACAGTTCAGTTATTTATGAATTTCAGTGTCACTGTCCTTGGACATACCATTGAGAAAACCTTTTCTGCTGCTCTTTGTACTTTTATTATCTCTAGTTTATAGACTAAACTGCAGAAAGCAAAGCAGACTGACGATGTAGTATGCAGAGATGTCAGCTTGAGATCAAATAATGCTGTACTGAAAATCGGGTTTTGCTCAGGGTCTGTCTACACTGCACACTATAGGATAGTACAGAGATATTTATACTTAATTTTAGCCTCTTTTAGGTACGAGAAGTAGTTTAGTCTACTTCCTGGAAGGGTAGGTTAACCCATGTGGAGCTCTGTGATGCTGTGTGATGCATGGCCTCTGGTATTCTGGATGCCTTCTTTAAACCTATTTTCAGTATTTCTGTATAATATTGAAGCTTGTACTATGGACATATCTATTTGAAATCATAATCTGGAGTTTAAAAGGATGATTTTATTCACAAAAATGCACCACTAAATTTCTATTCAATAATTCTGCTCTTACAGCCCCTTTCTAACTGCATTGCTGGCTAACTAATAGACTAAGGGCTTTCTGAATTTGCTTTGTTTCTGTAAGTTCAACACCTGTGCATTTTAGCTTATAAAAATAGTTTTTATATTTATCAGATAAATGGAGGAAAGCTGGCATCAGAACCTGAAATGGAGCTATGAAGTTTTTGCAGATGTGTAGTATCAACCAAAAGTCAGTAGTTCATTAAATCTCGTCATCAAAGGTATAAAAGTTGGATGAAAATGTCACCTGAAAGTTCACAGCTGCTTTATCAATTCTTAGGTAGGGAGCTCAGTATGAAGCGTTGGCCTTGAATATTCAGGTAAACATGCTAGATAATACATTACTTATCGATATGATTGAATTTATTTTTAAATTTGCCAGCACATAGTGCAAAATGAGACCATGATGATACAGACACCTAAGTACATCCTTAATGTTATGGGCTGACGTGCCAATGGACCTACATGCGTATGGTTTCATCTGAGTTACTAGAGAACTTGTGACCCCTTAATCATTCTGTGCTGCTGCTAATTCCTCTCCTGGATTAGAAGACTGTATCCTTTACTCAGAGATACCTTGTGGTTATTTCAGCTTGGCAGTCACATTTAAGTACCTGAAGTATACATAAAACTTGAACTTTAAGCAAAATGTTACTGTCTTTTTGTACTTCCCTAGGCAAATTACCCAGTACAAGAGTTGGCATGTTGTTCCAACCTTGTATAAATAAGTTACAGTAAAATTACTGTTATCTTCATTCAATCTTCTTGGATGAAGGAGAAATAAGTATTAAGTTTAGTAAACATGGAGCTCTCCTGAAAGGAAACAGGCATTTTTTAATTTTCTAAAATTAATATTAGACTTCAAAATTATTGTAATTCAAATACCAAATATCTTTCCTTCCTACACAGGGATTAAAAGGAAAACCCTTCTGGGGTTCATTTAACACAAACAAGTCCCAATAGCTAGCACTGAAAACTCTTTAACCTACTGGATAAAGTGTCTGTATAATATTGAAATACAAGTAATGACATTATATCCAAGGATAAATTTTTTATGAGAAAATTTTCATACCTTTTATACCTTCAGAGCCTGATACATTATTATATTCCAGTACAATTATGTTATTACCCTCATATATTCTGTATTTATTAAAATGTTTAAGAAAACATGCAGCATAATTAAATCTAGATTCTTATGTGCATAGGTCTCAATATATGCAATTAGTTCTCTCCAACTTGTTTTTACTTGTAAAATGCTTTGAGTTCAATAAATACTCAATATATATTTACTCAAGTGGAACTTGTTCCACTGTTCTTGTGTACTGCATAAATTTTATAATTTTCAAAAGCTGACTGAGTAAAAATACAGATATTCAAGAGCAGAGTGTTGTTCTCCTGGCTTCAAGGATGGGTAGTTAAGTGACCTATGCAGTTTTCTTGTTTTATTTGAAGCCTTTGAAAATGAGATAGTAGACATTTTTATCTGGTAGACATTTTTATCTTGTAGGTATGAGAACAGTGAGTGTATAAAAAGTGCTTTTGGACTGAAATCAACATGTCGAATTCAACCTAAATTTGAGTTAATCCCTACTGAACTGAATTCTGTATTAACCAGGTTATGTACATCTGAGGTGAGACAGCCTCTAGTTCTTTGCTTAGTCTAGTTTGAAATACTTAAAGTTAGAGGGCTTATATCACCTCCCAACAGCCCTCTTGATTTCTTGTATTAAACCCCTCTACCTCAGATTTTGTGCTTATGGCAAAAGCAGCCTTCGTCAGTGTTGTCAGCTATTGCCCTATCATTAATATTCCTTTCTGGAAAAGACTGTAGCCAAAAAGATCTGGAAAGAGCTAATATTCTCATGTGACCCTTTCCATGTGGTTTTAGGCCTGCTGTGTTGAGTCCTCTGGATTTACATGGTGAATCCACATGGATTTTCAAATTTTGCCATAGCTTCTGTTACTATTTGCAGCCTCTGATTTGTGTAAGGACCGCTTAGTTCAAACTGGACCATCTTTTCTGCAAAAAGCAGTTTTACATGACTGTATAACTCAGCTGGTGACAATGTTTAGTGTGGGCATGGATCTGCACATGGGGACAGAGGCGTCAAAGCTCTGCTTCTGCAGTATAACTTGGGAGCAGTTAAAACACTACCCTTACATTAAATAGGGGTCAATTGCTTTTTCTTCAGTAGCAGACAAATGATAGTATTGTCAAAATAATAGGAAGGCATCAACAAGATAAGAAAGCAGTGATGTCCATCTGTTGACTGTTTGATGATGTTTGTCTTACGCAAGTTCACATATCCAGTTGCTCCATAACTTAATTTTTTTTTCCAGCTGAATTCAGTCTTCCTCCATTGTGCTTCACTTGACAGCTTTTGGATATGTAGCTTCTGACCCTGAGTGGCTTGTGTCATTTTGTGCTTTTCTGTCACCGGTCCCTTAAGACACTTTTCAAAATGTTCAAAATACGGCATAGCAGAGCAGAGACAATTATCACATATTTAAAACATGTATATAAACCAAACCAAGCCAAAACCCAACAAACCAGTTAGGCCCTTTTTGTGCAATGATTGCTGCTTGTTGGCTAGACTTATGAAAACGCCATCCAAATGCTGCCTGTGGCTGGTGACTGCAGGACTTACGGTACTCTTCAAAGAGAAAAGTTTCTCTTGGTTAACCAATTCTTTTGCAAAATCCATGTCCTTTGCCTCCTTGCTGGATTGTCCCTAGAACAGCTGATGTGTGAGGCCACATTGCTAAGCTAGGGACCTCTAGGAAGAAGAGCAAGTAATGTGGCAAGGGAATTCAAAAGGCCTCAAAATTGGCTTTGATGTAGAGACGGGCTGGATGACACAACACCAAACTCCTGGCAAGTGTTTTGAGCCTGGGAGCATGCTCTGCAGATACAGAATTAGAAACAAGTAGATCTGAGCCAGATTTGTTTCCTTAGAAAAATGTGTCATGGCTCTGAGAACAAAGAGATGCTCTGCAACTTCTTCCTCTGCCTCTCCTCGATGGCTTTGGCTGCAGATGCTCAAGGCTACCTCTGGCATGATGGGGCTGTAACCTTGGGCCCAGCTGCTAGGAAAGAGGAGGAACCTCACTGGGGGCCTTCCCCCATGCTTGGGGGCTGCATTTGATCCTTGTCCAAGCTGCATTGTAGGGATGCACCTATGTCCTGTGCCTAGCCTTGTGCTGTGCTGACCCTGGCTCTGCCCCACTCACTTGCCTTTCTGGCTTGGCCTTGGACCTACTCTGTCACCACAGACTTGTCTGGTGATCAAGGCCTTTGGCTTTTCCTGGTTACCATCCCGGGACCTGCTCTGCTCCTCTTCTTTGGTACTATAGGATGGGGCCCTTTTCCATGGGTATCTGCCCTGCTTGCTTCATTGCCACCCTTTGCTCAGAGTTCATCTCCCCTTGCAGAGCAGCCCCAGTACTGCTCCTGCCTGGCAGCACACCGTTCTCAGTGAGAGAACGGGGCCTAGTCAACAGGATACATGGATGGGTTAACAGCTAGAGGGATGCATCTTGACATTTATGCCACAAATTTTGGTGGTTTAGCTGAAATTATTTATTGAAAGTCATAAAGCTTTTGGTAGAGCTGGAAACAAAATATTTTCTCCTAATCCTTGATGCAAAGCCCAGCATAGCCTTTATCTGATATTTACATTGACGGTCCAATAAGCAACTTCCAGTAGGACCTTTCTTTTGAAGAGGTGCTTAAAGGATGAAGATTAATTGTTTGCTTTAAACTAATGCCTAGGACACTTGAAAGAATGTAAGTGAATAGTGAGCTATACTTGATCACTCTCCAGATAATAGCCAGATAAGAACTCATACTCTTAGGAAGTTGTTTAGGAGAGGATCTGTAGTTACCTTTATGCTGTAAGTTATCACAGAATCACAGTATCACTGAAGTTGGAAGGACCTCTGGAGATCATCCAATCCAACTGCCCTGCTCAAAACAGCTGGAGCAGTTGCTCAGGGCCATGTGCAGTCAGGTTTTGAATATCTCCAAAGATGGAGACTGCACAATCCCTTTGGACAACCTGTTCCAGTGTTCAATTACAAAAAGCTTTATCCAAAAATCTTTATTCTCATGCTTGAAAAGAGTTTCTTGTATTTTGGTTTGTGCCTGTACTGATGCAAGAGGTTATTCTTCCCCAGGTGCAGAACTTTGTATTTCCATTTGTTGGACTTCACGAGATTCTTGTTGGCCCATTTCTTCAGCCTGTCAAGGTCTCTTGTCTTCGTTTTGCTGCTAATACACCTGCAGAAGGCCTTCTTCTTGCCCTGCATGTTCCTCACCGGATTCAATTACACATAGGCTTTTGCTTTCCGAACACTGTTCCTGCACAATCAGACAGTGTCTCTGTATTATTCCTGGGTTATTGATTGGACCCAGCTTCCCCCTCCTGCATGCTTCCTTTTTACATTTGAATTTTGTTAGAAGCTCCTTGCTCATCCATGCAGGCTTCCTGCTGCCTTTGCTTGACTTCCTGCATGTGGGGATGGACCCTTCTTGGGCTTGAAGGAGGTGATCCTTGAAAATCAATCAGCTCTCCTGGATTCCTCTTCTCTCCAAGACAGTCTCCCATGGATTTCTCCCAAGTAAATCCCTGCATAAGCCAAAGTCTGCTCTCCTAAAGTACTGGGATCTTGAAGATCTAAAGATCTTGCTGTTTACAGTGTTCCCTTCTCTCAGGTTCCTGAATGCCACCATCTCGTGGTCACTGAAGCCAAGCCTGCTCCTAGCCTTTACAACCCAACCAGTTCTTCCTTGTTTGTAAGAATGAGGTCCAGCAGAATGTCTCCCCAGTTATGAGGTAACCATAGCTAACCATGAGGCAATAAAGCATTTGGACCTTTGTATCACAGCCATTTGTTGCAAAAGCTTTAAATGATTTCGTGCCAAGGTACAGCAGACCTAAAATACCAATCCCTTCTGTTATGACCCAGAACTTTTCCAATTATACTTGGTACAGACCCCAGTTTACAGTTATACCAGATCCAGATTGTCCTTGCACAAAGTCCTGCCAGTGAAGATAGCAGAGACTGCAGTTTATAATAGAAATATAACCACTTCTTTCAGATCATTTCCAGCAGTAGCATAAAAAAGTTTATCCAAAATGCTTCTCACAAAAAGTTTGGGTGGATGGCTAAGGTGATGGGTTATTTTGTACTTTGTTTCAGTGTTTTCCAGCTACGCTGAGAGGGGACTGTTTACTGAAGTAACTTGTAACTAAAACAGATACTTTTATTCTGATTAAGGCCCTTAAGATTTAGCAACAGTGCCTTTAGGGCTAGGCACAATGTAACTGCTACAAGACCATTCAATAGAAATAAAGTTCACACAAAGCAACAAGCAGGCAGGAAGTGTATTTCTCTAAATGTGTACAGGGGCAATGATCCCTTCCAAAGACATTCTCGGCTCGCATAACCATACTGAAAGTAATTCTGCTCATCTGTTAGCCAGCGCTGATTACCCTACTGTGTATAACAGCAACTGATGTCAAGACCTATGAATGATCCTTGACTTTATTCTGTATTAAATACACTCAAATAGCGGTGTATTAAGGTATGACTCAACTGTGACACTAACATAAAGAGACCTGCACCATACTTTCAGAAGCTGATGGCCAAAGAGATGGAGCTAACACAAATGAGTTGACAGGCTGATACCACATATCAGAAGGAAACATCAGACAAGGTAAGGTTGCAGCAGTACAACATAGATAAGGTAAACAGAAATATATTACTAATGGTTCAGTGATAATGTAAGGGCTCTGGAGGGGGGAAGAGCCCTCTCTAGTCTAGTGTCTATGCACTTTTTCCAACTACAAAGGAGGGAAAGTTTCCAAGCTTGATGGGGTAATGGGAAGGATTATGTAATTAAGAGGGTTGAGCCAATAAGTGTTCATTGTCAATCTTGGTCAATCTAAAGTTAGTACCTCAGGCAACCAATTAGCATAATTAAATCAGTTTGGTCAATTATGCTGGAAATACCCACATCAAACCAAAGATGATTCAGAAGTTCTTTGGGTTAATTTTGTCATTAACTGCAGAGAAACCTAACTAATTATCTTATTATGATATACTGTTTAAGCCTTAACTCAAAAGCAATAGTTTTGTTTTGTGGAAACTTCTTATAACAAACATTTTGCATAGAAAACACAATGTAAATGCCATAGGGCCTGAGGAATAAAATATTTTAGCAAAATTACTGAATACAAATCCTTAGAATCAATAAGATCTTCTCACCACTTTCCCACTGTTATAGGTGCTTAGAAATCTGTTGCCACGTATGCTCACGAGGTGCAAAGCATAGTGAAATACCTACTGCCACCAGCTGCTGGCCATCACAAATTGTCCATCTGGTGCAATAATTTCTGAGGAGCAGCAATAGCAGCTGGAGTTGGTGAGGGCCAGGAGCTCTTAAGCTGGAAGCAGAAAAGGACACATCCATGGCCTTATTCACGTTTTGCCACTGGATTTCTATAAAACCCAGGAAGTGTCTTACAGTGAGATAGGTACAATATCCAAGTTTGCTGTGGAGTACTTCAAAACCAAAGTGATTTCAATCTCCAGATAGATAAAAGAAGGGATGCAGACCCACCAGGCTATATTCCCACATGGACTCCTGGAAAGCATCCTCTGCATGCAAAGGGTCTTGTGTGGGGCACACAAAAGAGAAGAGAAAGAGGTTTCCCAATCTTTCAGAAACCTGAAGAGTGAGGATATCCTCAGCTTTGCAGAAGTTGAAGTCTTGCAGTAGTTGTTTGTTGTGTTCGTTTTTGTATTTTTGTTTTGTTTTGTTTTGTTTTTGTGGATGTGCTGATCCTCCTTTCTCATTCCTTTAAGGCTGGAACTGCCACGAGTGAATGCCCCCAGTGCACCACAATTGCTAAGTGGTTGTAAAGAAGTGCACCAGCCTGTACTTTATTTATAAAAATAAACAAAAACACCAATTTCTTCAATTTCCAGGGAGGTTCTGGCCTCTGTCAAATCCTTCATCTACCTTATGTCCATAGAATAAATATTCCCCAAGGAATTAATAAGACGAATTGTGGTTTTGGCTCTGTTGGTTTTTGTGTACTTGTGTCAGCAGTGAGGTTGACCTGGTGCTGTAGTCTTTTAAAGCACATCTTTTGCTGCCATTCTAAAACAGCGACATTTCTAAAACTATCTAATGAAAATGTCCTCATGGTCAAGAACTTAGGAGGAACAAAATGTCCCTATGTTTGTCTGCTGCCCACACCTGTCACAGATGGCTGCTGGGTTGCCTGTGCATAAGGAGCTGATGTCTGCTGCCAGCCTCACTTTCCCCTGGCTCCCCTGGGCACAGCTGACGTGGGAGTTGTGAGCTGGGCTTGGCAAAAGTTCAGGAGTGAGGTTCTGTGTCCTTTATTTTTCCTGTAGAATTGCTATGGGCTCTTCCTCAGAAATGGAAGTTTCTGTGAATCCTTTGTCTGGTGTCTGCAATTAACAAAAAATCTCTGGGTGGGAAGCACTTCTGAATGAAACATCCTATAGAAATATGTTATTATCTTTGCCAAAAATGATTTTGAAACTCCGCTTATTTGCGTCTTGTTTTCCCTAGTTTTATTTCTTTAGAAAAAAAGGCATAATAATACTGAAAGGCATAATAATACTAAATACTGTGACATGATGCCATATTTTTCTGTTGCTTTAGTTTTCTGGATGTGTCAGTATTGTCCTTGTCAGCAGTCATCTTTGCACTGAGCAGATATAAACTTTTCTTAGGAGACTGCATTACAGCTTAAATTGCACATAGCACTCACCTTGAATTTGCTTGTCTGTCCTTCAAGCAAATTCTAAGCCAGAAAATCAATAATAATACCTCAGTACTCCTGATGCAAGTCACCTTTACAAACAATTCAAGTGTTAATAAAATAAATTCATTCAAAGAAATAGTGTCCTGTGTTCTTGGAATTGAAAACAAATCCTCTCACTTTACTGTTTTCTAATTAAAGCAGGACAAACACACGGTTTATGCTTTGGATGCAGCCAGTAAAGCGACAGCTCACATTACTCATCCGTTCTTCACTTCTGAGACCAGTATCATCTGGAAGCTGCATATGAATATTCTATGCTGCTCGATAAACAAATGTCAATAGATGCACAGAGAAGACGTCTCTTGATAAACAGTCTTTTATTAAAGACTTCTTAGAGAAACTGTTGCCAGTGGAAGAGAGCAGCTTCCCATGCATGTGTTTTTGATATGAGTTTCTACAAGTCGATGCGTACACCAGCCCCCGTTAGTGTGGCTGCACATCAGCCTGAAGCTCTCTGTAGCTAATAGCAGCAGTGCTACGACTAGCTGTGTAACCAAGCAGTGCGTGGCGGTCGCTATTGGACTGCTTTATCATAACCATGCAGATGATGCAGTCTCTTAGTACAGGAGCCTGCAGGCTAGGAGACCAGGTTAACATCTTGGATCTTAAAGCAGTAGGACTAAAATCTATAACAACCTTCATGTGCATTAACAATATCTTGGAAACACACTGAGCAAAACAATTTTTTTTTTTTTTAAATATCTAGATATAGATCTCTGCACCACGGAAGGTGCTTGACTGGATGCTGAAACAAAGCCCAAAGGACACTGGAGAGAAGCATCTTTGAAATCGTGTTGCTCCTCTTGCCGCTTGCCTGCAGCCATCAGCACTCAGTTACAGAGGGTGGCACTGGCTGCACCTACCCTCAGCGCCCAGCAGCAGCCAGCTGGTTGGTTTATCTCTTTAGCTATGTGCCTTGGCTTTTCTTTGAATGTACAAATCCTGTGGTTTACCTTTTGCTGCTTATCAAGGGGAGATAAGAAGAATAAAAAATCTGTGTTCCGACAGTGATAAAAGCACACGAGGGAGAGGTGATGTCCTCCATCTTTCCTCAAACCAACAAAAGTCTGTCTGGGAGAATGCAGTGTGTATTAGGATGTGGATTATGGGGGTGTGCTGGGCCAGCGTAGGGAGGGCACGTGATGCCAGGACAGTTTGCTTCGTCCTCCTGGCAAGCCAGCAGCAAAAGATTTGCAGAAGAAAATTACTGTCCCCAGTAATTCACATACGTTTCTATCCAGAACATACATCTCTCAGTGACAAATGGTTCAAGGTCATCAGCAGCCAAAAAATCCTGACCCTGTGGGCTGCATACCAGAATCTCCTGTACGCTTTGGGATCAGTTTGCAGGCAGACAGCAACAGCAACTCTCCTGGGGTGTCATAATTTCATTTTTGCAGGATGAGGTTACTCTGGGCAAGTTGGTGATGGCAGCCATAACAGCCCATGCTGGCTTGCTTGTTCCCACCACAGAGAATTCAAATCACCCCTTCAGCACCCCCTGCTCAATGGGGGGACCTGTCTCCTGCCTGCTCTTGGCCCATAAGACAATGCCAGTCAAGAGTCAAAGGGTGAGTACTCCTGTTCTAGACAGCACTCCAAGCACAAAAATCTCAACTTTTGCTAAATATAGCTTTTCCTTAAAGAAGAGTTCTACTCTCCTTCAAAGCCAGGACAAGAGGCGATGGGCACAAACTGGCACACAGGAGGTTCCCTCTGAACACCAGGCAGCACTTCTGTGCTGTGCGGGTGAGGGAGCACGGGCACAGGTTGCCCAGAGAGGCTGTGGAGTCTCCTCCTTGGAGACCTTCATAAGCCACCCGGACATGGTCCTGGGCAGCCTGCTCTGGGTGTCCCTGCTTGAGCAGGGGCTGGACCAGGTGACCTCCAGGGGTCCCTTCCAACCTCAGCATGTATGTGATTCTCTGTACAGAAATCAAGGTGAGCACATGGCCCTTAGTAGTCCAGATCAGACGACTGAAGTCCCTTTTCTACAAAGGTGTATTTCCTTCTACTCAAAAAATGAAATGACTACGTTAGCCTATGTCAAAGTCTATTTATACTGTAACATTTCTACTGGAAGACTTTCTTACAAAGGTCTGTCCTGACCACTGCTCCGGACTGAGGTGGCTGGGGGCTGCTGATATGGTGATTAGAACACAGAGTGGGGGTAGGGTTCACATTCTCTTAGTCAAGGAAAAGTCTGACATGAAGTCTCCCCCCATCTTAGTTTGGGATGCTTATTAATTGAGCATCATCACCACGAACACTAACAACTTTGTGATTAAGACTGTCATTTTCCACATTTTTCAATGGTCCTAAAAGAAGTCCTCAGGCAAAACATTTGATCTGGTACAAAATAAAATAAGTGCAAAACCCTGAAAATACTTATTTTATCTCAGTATCCCTTCTTGTTCTTTTTTTTTTTTTTTTTTTTTTTTTTTTTTTTTTTTTTTGCTTGCTTGCTTGCTTGGCTGGTTGCTTGGTTCGTTTTTTGGTTAAACCACATGGCAAAAAAAGTTATTGGCACAATCCTAACCTGTACTACCAGGAAGCAGATTAGATTCAAACCTTGGGGTTTTATTACTGTGAGAGTCAGGGAATGGAGCTCACTCACAGCCCCTCAGTGAGACTCTTTGGCAATACATTCAGCAGAATACTAGGCATGGTGGTTAATATGGCTGTTGCTACAAACAATGACTTTTGTTCCCTGAAAATGTCATACATTTTCCTTACTCATAGTCTGTGCACACTCTTTTCCTCTAGGTACATCAGCAGGAGGCTGGAGCCCTGCTGTGATTTCTTATCAAGGATTAAATTAAGTAACATCAGAAATGATGGACCAATTGTAACTAAGTTGCATCAGGGACAAATTGGGACCGACTATTTCAGATCTGTAACTGTGTTTAACACTGTTTGAGTATAAATAATATGAAAAATAACTTTATAAGCATCATCCATTATATAGGTTTGAATGTGTCATTTAGTTATCACACAGTTACTGCAGTACTTCAACTTTAGTTATCTAAGTGGGCTGACTTTTCTTATGATCTTAACACTTCAACTGAACTGTCTCATTCAGTTATTGCTTTTAATTGCCAAAAAGCTCCCCCTGCATCGTTTCAAACTACACTCTTTTCAAAGCCATTCTCAAAGGCATAAAGAAACAAAATTATTTTTTCCTTAAATATAGCACACCTTATTTTTCTTATTATGACCTTACTTTGCAATGCTTTTCTTTTACAGATAATGCTGTACAAGGTGCAGTACATGTTGGAAGTATTATTGAAAAGCCAAAAGCAGGGGAAGAAAAAATGCAAGTTTTGTCTCATTATCTTTAGGACCCTCCACATAAAACTGTAAATGGGTGTTTTCATAAAGCTTTCCAGTTCTCACCATCCAGTACTAATTAAAACTTTGAATAAATTTGCACATCTTGTCACAAGTACAGAGAAAGTATGGGAAAATTTAAAATGCAAGCTTTGCTGACATTCATGTGACCTGTTAATTTTGCATATTTCAGCTATCTTTGTTTTGAACAAGAATTTTTCAGGGGAAATTAATGCTGTCCTATCAAAAGAGCTCTTTTATATAGATATATATGCACACGCGTGTGTGTGTGTATTACTGCGCTAGCCCAAGCAGTACAGGGACCTGGAATACAAAATTAACGCAAAGAACTGACCGAATATAAACACACAGAAACATTCAGCCTCCCCTCAAGAGTCTTGCAATATAATTTAAAGTAAGTTGCAAGCATTAAGAATAAGAACCATGAGGCAAGGAGGAGGGAAGAAGATGGGGTGTCTTTCTGAGAGCCAGGCTGCCTTTTTAACTCCGGGATCTCTGGGCTGCCATGGTTTCCTGATCGCCTGAGGTCCCTTTCTCCTCTCCCTCTGGCTCAGGGAGCTGATGAGATGGTGGCTCTACAGCCAAGGAGCTCTGTATTGCAAAAGCTTGGGAGGTGATGTTCTCGTTAAAGGAAATGAGAATCCCCTGGGAACGTCCCAGCTTTCAAGACACTCAACTTGCTCTATGACCTATTTCTTTCCAAGAGGCCACTTGAGAATGCACAGGGAAGTTTGGCATGTGCTACCTCAACTGGCACATCAGGCAGCACTGCTGGAATATGTCCTTTGGAAATCGCTGTGTATTAACTCACCTGCAGCTCTGCAGTGAACACAGTACAACCTGTAAAGGCACCTGAGGTATTGCATAGCAAATCAATTAGAAATTAGCAATCCACTAATCATGAGTGATTTTTACAGTTTATTAGATCTGTGCTGAACTTGGGTGAAAGTTTGTCTCAGGTGGTTATAGGGACTATAGATTTTACACATGGATGTATGTGTTTGATTTCTTACTGCCCTGGGTTTTGTATAACCACATGCAAATACAAAAAGTGATGGAAACTTCTGTCAAATCGGACTGGTAGTGATACGCAGTTTGGACGGTTACAAATGACTACATGGCTGGAGAATCAGAGCCTCTTCTGTCAAGACACCGGTGAGAGACGAGGCTCCAAAGCCTAACTTGGACAGTAAGAGACAGGAATACCTCTTACAGTGATTCATTAAATAATAGTGCATTTATTCAATATAGTGCTTGCTGTGGTGGGTTCTGAATGTGTCATTTTAGCAATCTTTTTTGTTACTGAGTCTCAACAGACCATACACAAAACTGAATTGTGACTTGGCAGTCACAACATTAGTCTGCTGCACATTTAAACAGACTGCTGAAAGAGAATTTTTTAACAGCTAAAATCCAAGCACCTGGCAAACAGAATGTTTTGCAAGGAGATTGGTTTATTTCAGTTGACAGTTTTATTAAACTTTAATCACCTTCTCAATGCTTGCATTGTCTAGTACTCGCTGTTCCTACGGCCTAAATCAGGGACTTTTAAAAAAGATGAATACTTATTTTTCTGATTCTCAAGCACAGTGCAGTTCTGCTGTCTGTCACTATTAACAGTAAGTCAGAGAAAGAAATTGGTGAGATAAAATGAGGCAATAAAACAAAATTAAAATGCTGTCAACACTAGATTTGTCAGGAATTTAATGAGCTTTGCACTAAAGGGTGCTGATTATAGGTAATATTTCCCGGTGCCATTCATCACTCAACAAAATAATATACTTTCAGGAGACAACTGTAACTGTGTTCTGAAATGGCAGAGGTACTTACAGACTAGATAGACGGGTGCCACGAGCAGGTGCCATTCCCACTATGCTCCAGTGAAGGGCTATGTGCAATGTATGAGGTTAAAGTTCTCTCCTACCCAGTGTTTGCTTTATGAAAAGCTTAAACAACAGTTACAGAATACCTGGCTCTCCTGCTAGCCATTCCTATGGTTTTGTGCAGATTCCAGGTTTCTCCTGTTTCTCTCTGACCTCAGGATCTTCAAGGAGGTCAAAGCTTCTCCCATGCTGAAGGAATGCATTTGGCATGTGCACCTGAGGCATGGTAAGAGTCGGTAGCCCAAGGTTTAGTAAGATAAGCCTACTGTGGATCCTCCCGCCCCATCGACAGACACCCTTTGTCAGCCAGGCCTCCCGGGGACAGCCTGTAGGGCAAACACTATGCAATGCTTAAATTTCTGGCAGAGGGACCGTAGTGAGATATTTTAATTGCTCTGTCACTGTCTTGGTACCTGGGAGACTTGCTCTCCAAGCTTTATTCTAGGAGAGTGAAAAACATCAAGAATTTACTTAGGAACTTAAAGGTGGATTTTCCAGCTGGGTCAGATCTTTCATTTACCTTCACTGCTTTTTTCTCAACTATAAATTTAGTTGTTTCTGTCGGTTGCTTTCACTTTGTGGTTGTGCAGATGAGAAAATGAGGTCAGCCAGATCTGCTAGATGTCATTCTCTGCTTATTTGCATTTGTGTAACTTAATGTAGTTGCCAAGCCTGTAAAAACAAGAGAGGAATGAGGATCTGTCAGCACAGTGACTCACACCTGGTGGGTGTGCGTAAGTTGCATTGCAAGTGTCGTCCCCAGAGGGGAATGTGCTTGGAAACTGATCCTTTGTGTCCACAAAGAGCTGTGTAGAAATGACAGTCTGAATAACTGAGCAGCTGACTTTAGTGTGGACACAGGCACTTAGATGTCCTAAAGCTGGAAACCATTTCAATCACACACACACCTTTACACTACTTGTTATTTTTGGCTGCAGTCACACAAAAGATATTGGCTGGCTTTCTTGTTAGCAGGGGTTGAGAAGATTACATCAAAGCTAATATAAAAGGTGCAGTTTTAGAGCTTAAAGCTGTGATGTGTCAGTCCAAGTCCTGAAAATCCTTATTTAGCCTGACTTGCACAACGGCTTCCTCTTTATCAGAGCCCTGTTCATCTGAAGAAGTACCAAAGAGTCTGAAAAAATCTGATCATGCATTACCTGGAGCTGGCTCAGTATAGCTGTAGGATTCAATATATTTGTATTTCTGAAACTAAGAGTCATTTATATGCGCTAAGATTTTGGGTGATACCTAGATCGATAATATTCGGCATTCCTCAGATATGCATCCATCGCTTTATTTTAACCACGTTTTGTCACTGATCCATGTGCTACCAAGACATGTCTTGATGTCCTATCAAGACATCAGGAGTGTAGGCCTGAGGGTATGGACTCCTGGGCAACCTGCTCTGGTGTCCCTGCCTGAGCAGGGGTTTGACCAGATGACCTCTGGAGGTCCCTTCCACCCTCATCCATTCTGTGATGCTGTGATTCTGTGACTATCATGTGAAGCTATGGCAGACATTCTGGGTAATCTAGCATGGACAGGGGAAAAACAAAAGCAAATCCACAGTTAAACGTGACCATTACCAATGGCTTATGCCTTAAAGTGTGCACAGAACTCAGCTCGGCATTGACTAGTAAATTACTTAGCCCTCAGCAGGTCAGGGCAAGCCAGGTAGGTCTAAATCTGGGGCATTTTCTGGTGTCCTTGTAAATGTCAGCCAAGTGTCATTTTGCTTTTTGATGCATGCCAAATCATTTCTGGACTGAGATTTGTAAAAGTGATTTTCATTCCTTTAGGGGCTCTCTGGAAGACGCTGTCAAAGTTGTGAAAAAGACTCACTAGCTCTTTAATAAAGTCCCGAACCCAGAATAACAAAACTCTTTTTGTCTCCAGTTATGGTTAGATGAAGACTCAAATCTCCTGGAATTCATCGCAAAATCCAACAACCTGAAAGCTGACTGATCAACAGCTGGGGAGTTTCTGGGCTGGCGGTTTTCTCTGGATAGTCTGCAGACATTATCTTCTCTTTCATCTTCCCCTTTTTTCACAGAGAGGAGATCCAAGTTCAGTGCCCACTGCCACACATACAACCCAAGGCACCTTCAGTCCAGCACCTGCGTCACCCCATGCTCCTCGGGACTGAGAAGGGATTTGAACTGAGCTCAAGCAACCCGGCGGTGGCGATGTTCCTTGGTAACATCCTCTTCTCACACCACGGTTATTCAAGGCATATTTCCATTAGGGCATTTGTTTCAGCCTGTTTTTATTGACTGGGTAAATAACTCCCTTGATTACAGCAGTTACAGTTTTCCCTGTGGTTATGTTTGGCAACAAACTGCCTACCCTTCTTTAACTGCACTGTTAATTAGGAGATCTATGTTTCCCTTCCTGTCAAAAGCAACTAAGCTCCTTGTCACTGGGATTCTTTCTCCTCCCTTCTCCTGGGGTGAGGGAACAGCGATCGTTTGCTTGGTTATGCTTCAATCCTTCTGTATGCTTTTAATAAAATCAGTAATTAATACTTCGAGAGGGATTTTATTTTCTTGTGGCTGAGCACATCTTGAGCACAAGTTTTTAATGACAGTAAACAAAAATAGGGAATACTTAATTGTGCTCCCTGCACGACTCTGACATTTCTCGTAATGATGCCATAGCCTTGGGTGGCTAAGTGTATGTGTCCAAAGGAAGTCTTTATTGTATTTGTAACAAGCAACCTGACTTCATTAGCTAATCAAGCATTTGAGGGAAAAATATGCCGTTGTCTTTGGCAGTGTTAAAATACAATGACACTGGATGGTCTGGGAACACAGGGCAAGCCATTAGTGTCCTTCTCCTAGGCTTTAGAAGAAAGCAGCAATAGTGTTTGATCTGTAAAAATGCATAAAAAGTATGAAAAGCTTGAACTGACTCCAGCAGAAACCAAAGGAAAATTAGACAATAAGCAGAAATGAGTTCAAAAACATTATCCACACACGGGAAGCTGATAACGGTATTATTTCTAATTACAGTGCATATACGACTTATTGCCATCGGATATCATAGACTGAGACTTTAGTTTTAGTCTTTGAAAAAAAATTAGACAATGCTATATTTCTAGATACAAACTAATCATAAGAGATTGTGTTCATCTTGCATAACTTGTTGAGACAGTCTCTTTCTATAGCCAAAGGAGGGAGAAAGGTACCTCCTGACGTTGACTCAGAGCATCAGTCTTCAGACCCAAGTTTAAAATGAGATGTGCCCTTCTCTTCCAAGAGAATATAAATTTCTAATTTGTCTTCAAGAGAAGATAAATTTTCAAGCAAAACAAATGTTATTTTCCACTCCTAGACTATAAGAAAATTTTCTCTGATGTATATGCTACTGATCACCACCAAGACCAGAAATCTGGAACATAAAGAGGATGCAGCACTTTCTGTACTCTACACATAAATCGGTACATAAAAGGAGTTTTGTATTTTTTTGAAAACTAAAGTTTTGGTCCTTGCCTGAGGTAGGCTGTTCAGCTAGGTGAACCAAAGGTCCTGCTGAGAAGACTGTCATTATATACCAATTCATGCATTATTTTTCTTGCTTATTTTCATACTTTTTGTAACAGCTTCACATTATATTTTAAATCCTCAAGCTGATTTTCTGAAAGAGTCATATTTATGTAGCCATTGAAAGAAAAATATATTTACTGGCTCTGAAGAAATGTACTATTTCCTACTATGAACTGCCCTGTTCAATACTTACAAAGCCTTTACTGCCTTGTTTGTACCATAGCATTTCCATATAGTTTGATTCGAAGGCTTCCAACAGTTTTCAAACTTGGAGATTCTACTTGTGTGCCAAGAAACTACACAGTTAGGTCCCTTACCATGCCTTAGGAGACAGAAATCACAAAATGCTCTTACAAACTCGGGCCTGGGAGAGGACAAAGTATGTCATATGAACGAAGCCTTTAGCTATTGTGAAGATATAGGGAATGGCAACTCTATCATATTCAAAGTATAGGTTAGATAAATGGACAGTGAGGTGGACTGAAAACCAGCTGGAATGCCAGTCTCAAAGGACTGTGACCAGTGGCACAAAATCTAGTTGGAGGCCAGTCACTAGCAGTGTGCCTCAGGGGTCAATACTGGGACCGACCCCATTTAACATCATCATTAATGACTTGGATGATGGGGCACAGTATGCCCTCAGCAAGCCTGTACAACCTGCAACTGGGAGGAGGGGCTGATACACCGTATGGGCGTGCTGCCCTTCAGAGGGACCTCAACAGGCTGCAGAAACGGGCAGAGAGGAACCTCAGCAAGGGACGACGCACAGTCCTGCATGTGTGGAGGAGCACCCCAGGCACCAGCGTATGCAGGGGGCTGACCAACTGGAAAGCAGCTCTGCAGAGAAGGACCTGGGGGTCCTGGTGGACAACAAGCTGACAATGGGCCACCAGTACGTGCTTGCCACAAAGAAGGCCAAAAGCATTAAGGGCTGCATTCGGAAGAATGTTGCCAGCAGGTTGAGGGAGGTGATCCTTCCCCTCTGCTCAGCGCTGGTGAAGCTGCACCTGGAGTGCTGTGTCCAGTTCTGGGCTCCCTGGTACAAGAAAAATACAGATTTACTGGAGTGAGTCCAGTGAAGGGCCATGAAGATGATGAAGGGACTGGAGCACTTCTGCTATGAGGAAAGGCTAACAGAGTTGGGACTGTTCAGCCTGGAGAAGAGGAGGCTCAGCGGGAATTTTATCAGTGTAAATAAATACCTGAAGGGAAGGAAGGAAGAAGACAGAGCCGGGCTCTCCTCAGTGGTGCCCTATAACAGGACAAGAGGCAATGGGGACAAATTAAAACACACAAAATTCCGTCTGAATCCGCCCCCCTGTCCCCCTTTTTTTTTTTAATTTTTATTTTTTATTTTTTTTTTTACTGTGAGGGCGTTCAAACCCTGGAAGAGGTTGCCTGGAGTGGAGAAGTTGTGGAGTCTCCATCTGTAGAGATATTCAAAACCCAACTGGGCATGATGCTGGGCAACCTGCTGCAGCTGGGCCAGCTTGAGCAGGGTTGGACCAGATGATCTCCAGAGGTCCCTTCCAGCCTCGACCATTCTGTGATTCTTTTCATGATCCTTGAAAATCCTGGTATTGCTAACAGTTTGCTGTGACTGCTCTTGCCTGCAGCTGCAGACTGAATGTCTGCTTGCTCTGCCTTTGTAAAAAATTTCCAGAAGCTTGGTTAAAATTAGTCCAAACATTTTTTTTCCAAAAAAGTCATACTACTTCAATGAAAATTCCTATCAATGTTTGTCTATATATTTTATTTTGGAATATTTTAATTTTAGAAAACCTTGCAAGACTCCTTTGTATTTGACTTCATGGATTTTTATTTATTATTTTTGAAGTATTTAATGACAGGTCAGGAATGGTAGTGCTACAGCATACATGGAATATTCAATTCTTAAAATCAATACAAGCAGTTAATACTTTTTATAGATTGAAACAGCTTATATAGTTTTTGATAGCTCATCTCACTGAGCTATCTATCTATTAGTGTATCATAGTTTTTTTCCCGTTATTCCAGTACAGAGTCTGGTAGCACGTATATCTTTTAGATAATGTATATCTCAAGTAGAGGCGTATTGAAAACATCAAAAAACATCCTGTTCCCCCTGGGGGGTTGCTATAATGGGGAATCAATCTCATTGTTACAAACACTTGCTTTATGTCTAATTGGAATCTGACTGTTTTCAGGTACCTGTCATTGCAGTGTCTGCTAGAATAAATGGGCCGTTCAGGTTTGGTATCTTCTTTCCATGAGAGTGCTGATGCAATCCTGTCATCTTTCAGTCTTCTGCTTAATCAGATGTTGAGATACTTAAATCTCTTCTTGTAAGGCTTTAAAAAAAAAAAAAAAAGGAAAGTTATTTTTTTGACTTTTTTTCCATCCCTTGTTACATTGTCAACATTTTATTTATTTATTTATTTTGCAGACATCATTGGTGCTCCCTATTAAAATCATCAATCACGCTTTACACATTATAGATCTCACAAGATCTTATTTGCCACAACATGGAATTTGGGAATTCAAACTCTATGATTTCAAAGCTTCTTGGCTTTCCAAGATGCAGTCAAGATGAATGTCAGTAAGGCAGAGAGCACAGATGACTACGTGAACAGTTCAGCACATCTAATTTACATTGTTTAAAATCTAAGCAGAATTTTCCCCTCCTTTATTTTCCCCTTCTAATTACCCCCCTCCACTCCGTATAAACAGATCTGCTCTCTAGGAATTGGATTATCCTATTGTTAGTATTTCTTTTATTCATACTAGACTTTTAATATCTCTCCCTCCCACAAGGCCATTTTTTCCAGCTACATGTTGCATTTTCATGAGATATATTCACTTGCAATTACAGGTGCTCTGTAAATCATCGTCACTGTGAATCATGGACGTAAATAAACAAGGCTGATGAAAGACCTTTTACTGCTATCAGTTATAACATAAAATGGGTTACACAGACAAGCTGTGACATGTGATATCAGATTGGTATCTAGAGTTTTAATCTCTGTTCTTGGCTGCAGTAGAGAAAAATGTCTGTCATTTATCACCAGCCAAGCACGCAGTAAGCAATAAGAATGTGTGAGCTCAACTACATTAAACAGTAGCTGCTGTGTACCTACATGAGCAGTGCTGAACCATACATCTACTACAAACATGTTAGCAATGTGCTGTGATTATGAGCACAGATTCATTACAGGCAACTTGAAACAGCACAATTCAGATAATTGCAATGGGAAAGATTAATTGCAATGAGCAAGCATCATTAACTAATTTACTCAGATAATCAAAGGCCAACTAGAATTACATTGTGGAGAAACTACACAATATTCCAATTAAAATACACAAACCAAAGAAAAAGGCAGGGGAACTCTCCAAGTAATGGAAGAGTTTGGCTACTTTGGTGTCTTCTTTCAATACACTCTCCTCACTAAGACTGAATTCTAGGGGAAACAGAGCATCAGGGACACAAAACCACCTTGCAATAGCTCCGAAAACCCACCCTCTGTCTGAGCACCCATTTCTTCCTTCACCACTGCAGGGCAGCATGAAGTCATGTACTGAAAATATAAGGCACAGAGTTCAGAGGACAAGCTCTCTTCTAGTTTAGATGAAACCATTGCCAGATTCAAGCAATGCAGAATTTTGTTATGCAGCTCTAGCTGGAAAAGAACAGTTGTTTTCACAATTAATTCTGATAAATAGATGTCATTCTGATCATTCCCTCAAAAACAAAACAAAACAAACAAACAAAAAAATCAAAAATCCAAAACGTGCATTGCTTTTGTTCAGAGATTATTCAGGCCTTCAATAGAGATTTTCAATTTATTTTGAAATTTGAAATAAGTGCCTGTAATATCAAAAAGTTAAATTGCTGAACTTTAAGAACTACAAGTTTCAGTGTTTGGTTTCTTTCTATTACAAGCCATAATGACATATCAAATTGCTATCCTATTAAGAAAATTACTAAAAAGTCTTCAAATACTGTGACCAGTTCTGCTCTCATCCTTTAGTGTAGCTGTAACAAAGCACTACAGTGTGAACTATAGCACGTGAAAAGTCACCACCCTGTCAACACCCAACACAGAGCAGTCACACAGGCACTTCAGAGCCCTACTGAGCAGAGGGCTTCGTGGATAGCCTTGCTTTCACAACGCTCTAGATGTTGATCACTGCATCTACTTTTCAAAACAACAAAGATAAAAAACTGCTTTCCAAGATTACTGCAGTTATATTTTTCCCTCAAATTTTGTCACAAGTGGTCGATCTTCATCAAAATATTACTAGTCACGCATACAAAACTCACCTGTTTTATATACCTACCAGCCACTCGCATTTACTAACAAGAACAAGTAGGACTGATAGCAACAAATAATAAATAACTGCTCTTTTAATGTCCAGATGCTGCAGTCTGAGAAGAACTTGTCTGTAATTTGAGAAACAGAGCCAAAGAGTCAGCTTCCATAGGATCATCAAGTCAAAGCATGAACTTCTCTGAAAGTTTTCAGCTGTCAACTTCTGAGTGGAGATTAACAGCAGCTGTCAAAAACAGCTGAGTAAAAGATGCTGTGAATATGGGGACCATAAATTAGAGGCCTGATTAAGAAAAGATCTAGCATACACCAAGGGCATTTTAGCATGCACTTCAGCAATTTCTGGCAGAAGAGTCTAGGTGCTAGAGCTAGATAGTTATTACACTGAGTGACTTAAACAATCCCAAAATGTCTATTCCTGAATTATGCAGAGCCATTTCAAGGTTCTGTCAAAGTTATGAGTGTTTTCCCATGTTGTTCTGAAATGAAAAGGAGGTTTGAGATATTAATGTTGTGTGAAGGACATTCATTTAAAACATGCCCAGCACTAAAGTACGCTATCAGCTGCTTTACAATACAGTAAAGCTTATAAGGGAATAAAATAAGGACAGAAGGAATGTTTGATTTTAAGCTTGATATTTTCCCTTCACAGGCAGCACTAAGGGGTATAGTTTAATGAAAGCTTAATTCTGTGACTGTTTTGATACCAAAAGACCTCATTTTCTTGTCCTTCTGGGGTGAACTGGGAGTAACTGCAATGGTGCTGGGCAGCCTACACTGTCACAAAGCTACTATGAGCAGCCCTCGGCTGCTGTGGAGAAGCAACCCACAAGCTGGCAATGTGTGAAGCTGCGTTTGTCACCCGTCCACGCCACTTGATTCAGAAACATCTTTGGGGTCAGCTCCAGGCAATTCTGCTGCTATCCCTGGAGTGCAAAGCACTGAGGCTAGCATACCTGGCGATCCCAGTAGGAAAGGCATTCAGACTCCATAAGCTAATGCTTAAAATATCATTTATTGGAGCTAACGCGATAAGGAAAAAGGAGATAGGCAATCTTACATCCCTTCATACGCTGGGAACCCTGAGTTGTGCAGCGCCAGACAGACCCGTGCTCAGGGCATGGCATGCTGTGCAGATCCTACCCATAGAAAAGTTTGCTAACGTTTTGGTTTTGAGACCTTTAAACAGAATTTTCTTAAAAGACAAAAATCTGTATTTGTCATTTCTACCGTCAAGCAACAATACGTTCACGTGACAACTTGTTGCTGCACTTGTAGATAAAGGCAAGGCCACGCAGGTGGTGCAGTTGCCGGTACCAAGTGGGAGCAGCCCACAGACTCCTCTGTTACCATCACCCGGCCGCCTCTATGCTGCAGCCACGGAATCTGCACGGCATGGCACTGCCCGAAGGACAAGCTGTACGTGCAGCCCAGCACCCTCCTGTGCCTACGCAGGTTCACTGTTACACAGATCACTAACTCTCTGATGCACAATAGTCTTCCGGTTAGGATCATTACAACCCCGAAGGGGAAATCTTGCACCTGCTCAAGGCTTTAGACCTTGCTCCCCTGCTGTAGGCATCGATTGGCTGGTGCTTTATGCCAGCGTGGTATAAAGCTGGTATAAAGCTTGCTATAAAGCTTGCCACTACTCTCTGTGCTGAGTTCTGCCTGCAATCAGACACGAGACAAGGTGGCAAAGGATTGATCCCTTTATCAAGTAGCACGAGGACAGGTGGGATTTGCAGGCAGGTTGTGCTCCGAAGTCAGCTGGCCTACAGACACTAAGGACAAGGAGTGTCTCAGGCTGCTCCCAGCACCAACCACGCCACGCGCAATACAACTGCAAGCACAGAAGTGAGCATTCTCCTGTAGAGGAGACAAGGTGCTTACGGCTCTGTCTGGGACACAGGGTATATTCCTGCATCCCTTCCTTCCTCACATAGACACCCTGAGACTTTCACTGAGTGTTTCTGTTCTCTATAGCAAGTGGAGGATGGGTATGTGCACCATACAGGCAAATCTTGCAGTTTTACCTTGCACAGCGTTTGCCAAAAGCATGGATTGTGTACTGTGACTCTGAAGACATTTGGCATCTAGGAAACAGGAATCTGCTTCTGAGGAGCTGTTCCGGGAGCGTTACAGCTCTTCTTACACCAACCTTGCACAGTTGTCTGCTGCTCTGCAGAGTGGACTTTCAGGAACACTTTGCTTATTAAGGTCCTACGTCTACTGTTCCTCCTCACACCCCTGGCTCCATATTTCTATGTAAGAATTACTCCACACCAGCTTTACATTTAGCATACATGTTATAGTGACATGAAGTACAGCAAGGATCAGAAATCGTCTCAGAGCACTCTGTAACAGAATGGGCTGCTTGATTGATCCTGCAAGCAATACGACACTTGCCAAACTGGTGATTTGGTTTGTGGAAAATCACTCAGCTCACTTTCGAAATAAATTTCAGCTCTCTGTTTGGTATTGTGTAACCTGATATCATGCACATAACGAATAAGAGTTATTACTTTAACCCTCTATTTAGGAAGAAAGTTTTAACTCTAAGCCTTGAAGTTAATTGATCTTATAAAGTTGGTATGTTTAAAAATACACAAAAGCTGGTATTATAACAGTGCCCTATACACACAGAGAAAATGTAATTTAGCACAATGTAAAGTCGTATGGGGGGGTGATTGTTTTCTTTTTTATAACTGTAGGGTCTAGGGGTACAGTGCATGAAACCTAGTGGAATTTATTTAATAGAGAACACTGGCAAAGTTATGCAAGCAAACTTAATCACTAAATGATTCTGAAAGGCAAATATCAAGTATTTTCTAGAGAAGCCTAAGGAAAACTGATGCTTTACAAATCAAAGTTATGCAGACATCTTTCACAGAAGTATTGTAGAGGGGAAATGTAGATTTTCAAGTACATCAGGTGTGCATATGCAACGGTTTAAAGGAACTTGTTCATTGGAAGAAGGTAGTTTCTTTTACACCCTGTAAATTATAGGTGAATATTACACATGGCCTCAGCAGACAGAAATACATGTAGCCCCATTTAAGGTACACCAATGAACACTAGATAATCAGTACAACCTGCACCATAAATTTTAGAATAAAAGCCAGTCAAAAAAATGAAATAGGTTACAGAAATAGTCTCCCCCTTCTCCAGATTCCAATGCAGTTTCCATCTTCTAGGACTCAGAATATACTTATTTTTACAAAACTTTGCTGAAATATTTTAGAAGAGCAATTCGGGGTTTTTAAACTTTGATTTAAACACAGTATTGCTTCCTTTTTCTCTCTGTCCACTTTCTCGCACTTGAAGGCAACAGAATGAACGATAGCTCTGGTTTTCTTTTACTTTTTCTTTTGGACAAGTGTAACTTTGCAAAAGCTTAGGGAATTTGGAAAAGTTACAGAATGGCAAAAGCAGAAACACAAGAAGATGGAAGGGAACCAGATGGCAGATATTACTAATTTGATTACATCCTGACAACCTCTTTCAATTATGGCCTCTGAGTTTCTGAAGAGCGCTGTATCAACTCTGTCCTTGCTCTCAGATCATTTCTTCTATGACTAGGAATGTAGCTCTGAAAAATTTACAGTATTAGGTTCTCTTATCTATCAGAATGGGGTTCCATACATCAGCTGCCAATGTAGACTTGTGCCAGGCCATGCTAACCCTTGAATAGCTGAAAAGCACTATCCACCATGAGCCTGAACTGCAGCAGCGACCGTGTCAGGGCTGTACTAACAACCATAAGGTGTAGATGACTGACCTGCATGGTGGTGTGCATTTTCTGGCCCTTTTTAATGCATTATCATAAGCAAGGCAACGTAGGCTGTGTCTGTGACTGCTCATGCTACCAGCCATATGTGATCCTATCTGCTAGGCTGTTGGGCGCACAGAGCTTTTCCCTGTTGGGCTACAGAGCTTGTCCAAACTCACAGTTCTCACTGTGGTCTTTCATGCACAGGCATACCAGGTGAGCCTGGACTTGAGTGCTAATTTGGGCCTGTGCTAAATATCCTGCATATATATATATATATATA
>VXAL01008380.1:37420-104892 GCA_013399475.1 Chauna torquata | reverse complement strand
ATTTTATTTTATTTTGTTTTTAATAGCTGCGCTTTTATTTAAAGAGAATGATGGGGTCTGGCAGCCCGAGCACGCTGTTCGGTCCCGTTTCACTCGCTGGCTGCAGTGCAAAAGTACAGCTGTGCGCGGAAGTGGGTTAATGAGCAGCCCTCCGCCAGCCCGCGCCGGGCGGCCTGCAGCGGCCTCCGCCTGGAGAAGCCCACCAGCCCCTGGTAACAGCACTGCGCTTGCTTACAAATATGCATTTCCCAGCCAATGTTTTCAAAGTTTTATTTTCCTCCTTCCTTAATATGCTCAGTTCCAGAAAGGGATATAATAATGGCTTAAGTAATTAAAACTATGTATTAGAACTGCAATTTTTTTTTGGGGGGGGGGGTATTAATACTATTTACAAATTTCTGTCCAATATGCTGCGGAGAGCTAATGCCCTGTGATATTACATTTATTAACAGGCAACAGTTACCATCCTGACAATTTACAGTGCAAGTTCCAAGAAAGTTTCCTCACGCAGTGTAGCATTACTTTTACATTATTTAAATATGAAGCCAATATTTAAATCGCAAATTATAGGTACATCTCTGGAGCTAGATGAATTTTGTAGCTGCTTGGCTCACAATTTGGGATAGAATTGCTACAAATTCTGAAATGGGGCAGGAAACAAATTTTGCAAGCAGTGGAGTCACCATGACAAAAAATAATTTGTTTTTATTTTAGATTCAGATTTCATTACTGCACTCAAACTACTACAACTGGGCTTTGAGTTATTATACAATCCAAACTGTTTCAATCAGAAACTCTAAGACTCAGTGTGCAATGATTATTATTAATAATAATTAGCTCCTTGGTTTCTTGATAGAAAAAGGCTATCAACAAGCATTTGTTTAACCACAACAAAAGTATAATTAGCTTATCCCACTTAGTAAATCTGTATGCATGCCAACTCATACCAAACTGCTACTTTTACAAAAAATTTCAATAATACAGATCATTTTTCCAGTCCTTTTTGCACAAAATTTATTTACAATGTATACATAAATGCTCCATGATGGGACTATGGAAAAATGCACACGACTGATGTTTTGCCCAGAAAGAAAGTCAACATATTAAAAATAATTCTTCAGTCCATGTTTTGAGCTGCATAAAACAGGAAGTGATGTACAAGGTGGTGGTTGCTGCATGGGGACAATGATGCTCTGATGTGACAATTAGGCTTCAAATACACTGCCTTTCCGTTTCCATGCTTCCTCCTACCAGTCTCCTTAAGACACTGCCTGCAACAGCTGATTAATCATTGTTGATGACTGCAGTTTTTCCCATCCTTCCCGATTTACATCTGTTCAGGCCAATTCAAATATGGTGAGTAAATGAATTAGACATGCAAATTCACGCCCCAGGCTAGAAAGAGAGAGAGAGACGGAGAGAAAGGGAGAGAAAGGGAAGAAAGGGGGGGAGAGAGAGAGGAGGAGGAGGAGAGGAGAGAGAGAGAGTGTGCATGGCTGAAATCCTAGGATAGAAGAAAGATTCTTCTGCCTGACATAGTTATTTTAATGCTCTAAAAATCCTGCAAATAAGCCCTTTCTGTCATTTGCAGGATAAGTGTAAGGCTTCTTTTCAATGTAAGGAGGCTTCTGGAGGAAGTGAAGAGCTATGGAAACAACACACATAGTGTGGAAAAATTTCACATTTTTTTTAAAAAATCTATAAGAAACAACGTAATATGGATAACAGTATAATAGCATTTTACAATATTTCACTCTTTGTTCTCTTAATGTCTTATATAGGTATTTAGCATGTCCCCAGAAGTTGACTTCAGTTGGTGTTTTCCTGCTTGTCAGGGTCCCTGTGAAGAATAGGAACGTCCCTTGGTCCAAAGTCGACGCCAAGAACGGAACTCCATAGTCATTGCAGAAAGACAATGTTTGAAATCTACGTCGCTGCAGACAACGCGTATTCCCTTAAGCTACTGAGCATGAATGTCCATCACTTGTCCACTCACTGCCGGCTCGCCGGTATGAAGCATTGTGGGGCTTGATGCTGACATGGGCATTCCAGGGTGGGGTGGTCCTCCATGCATCATCATCGCTGGGTGGTGAGGGTGTCCAGGAATGTAGGTATGCATGGGGGGGCCATGACGCAGCTGAGCAGGATGGGGGGGCATCTGGGGCGGGGTATAGCTTGGCTGTCCCATGTTCATACCCATTGGACTACCCCGAGACACATAATCCCCTGGCATACTTTGCAGCCCTGTGGAGAGAAAGAGGCGGTTGTGAGCGGCGCGGGACAGCTACCGCATCGGGCGGCGGACGCTTTCCGCTCCACGTGTGATGGAGAAGTTTCTCATCTGAAAGCGCGCTGGGGGCAGAGCCAGCCCGACGACAGCCAATGTCACCCGGGGCGGTGGCACCAAGCGGCGGCAGCCCCGGCCTGGGAAGCGGGAAGCCCTGCGAGGCCTCGCTCTGCCTCTCGGGCGGGCTCCGTCCCTGTGGCCGCGGTCCAGCTCCTCGCCTTCGCCTCCCCGATGGTAAGAGCGGGGTTACGCAGCTGGGAGCGCGGTGCGGGAATCCCCATTAGTTAATGAGGGGCTTGGGAGGAGGGATGGGTGACATCGGTGTCAGCGTTTATCAACAGTTGTTTGTTTAGCTCTCAAGCCCCATTACTTTGAATCTGTCCGAAGTATTTTTGCCATTCAAAGACAGGCCATACAGCGAGCACATACGTTGCTGAACAAAGGCCTCATATGAAGCTGAAATTGATAGGATTACTAAGGACGATTGTTAAATCAAACTTGTATTTTTAAACACAAGAAAAAAAAAATCAGTAACAGTTATCAATTAATTCTTTCCCTGCGATCACTTCTGTCTGAAAAAATCAGACGCGCAACTCAGCCAACCTTTCAGTGGTTGGGAGAACAATAAGAAAAATTGGACCTAAAACAATAAAACCTCCTGCTTTCTGTGGGCCTCTGCCTTCTGCTTGGATTGCTATAGCTGATGGGAACTGACAGGTGTATTGTTTCGGAGAGCTATAAGCTCCATAATCATCAAGGGTGAAAGGCATACGCTATTGCTAAGTAGGTTCAATTGGCTTTAGTTCTAAGTAATAGTGCGCCGTGAATGCTCTGAACACCTTGGAATCAGGTCTCAAGGCTCTAGCAATGAATAGCTGCTTAATCTAGCCTAAAGGAACATTTTTGAACTAATGAAAATTGCTTATAAAATATACTGTACTCACAGCTCTTTAATCAAAAAAGATGATAATATTTTTTGTAATAACCTATTAATTTAATTGGTCACGAAGCATAAAATACATCATTTAAATTTAATTGACCCAGAAACTAAGAAACAATATTTAAATTAACTAAGCTAGAAATTTCCGTGATGAGGTAATAAGGCTGTTGCATTCCCAAGCTCAGTGGAATGTTTTCACAGCTAATTGTTAAAACTTATTTTTGACTCGCACCCAGAGAAGACAACTCCGAAACACACTTGGCCTTGGTAACTTCAAACGCTCCCTTAACATAAGCAGAGGCACGACAAAGATGCCCAAATAACTGCTTTTAACTCCAGAAACAAAGCAAGAGAAACAGAACCAGGCATCATTTAAACACGGTACCGGTGCCTCAGTGCTTCAAGTCGCTTTACTCTTTTTTTTTTTTTTTAAACAAAAAATTTGTATAATGTATTTTCCCCTATAAAAAGACAAGAGCCAAAAAAAAAAAAGAAAAATCTGGGACAGTTTTTCTAGGCTTTCTTCACGAGGCCTGCCACTGAAGATTGCATTAATGATCTCTATTTTTGTATACTGAATAAGTCAAATCCATTTGTCACACTGCAAGTGATGGCATACTTAATTTGGATATAGTCAATTAGCCTGGGCTAAGCTCCATAGCCTGCTGTGCACACCTCTATTTTGTATTCTCTCTTTTTCCTTTGCCACACGTAATCCCATTATGATGGACAGACAAAGAGAAATAAACTTGAAAAAAAATCAAAGTTTCGTTGATCGCCTTCCAAAACGTAACTAGCCCTAAGTGAAGCTGCTGTTTATTTTACCTAAAAGAAGTCTCTGTTTGGCTTTTTGGTGTCTTGCAGGTTAGCGTAGAAATGTAACTCATGCATCAACTGTGGTTAGACAGATTTATGACACTTTGGGGACATGCTCTTTCCTCTCCCTGCACTGCTGCAGACTGCTTACATTTTGCAAATCAGTCGGTTGCCATGGCGACTCGCTCCCCCACCTCCCGGCTGTTTCTTGTTTTGTCATGTGGTCAGCACTGTATAATAGCAACGCGCGGCACAAATGTACATCACACGCAGGGGCTTAGGAGCCTGGAAAGCTTGCTCGAACCAGAGGGAAGGAAAAAAAAAAAAAAAAACCAAGGAGACCAGGCGCGGGATGGAGAGGAATGAACAAGCATGAAGCTATGGGCAGGGAGAACATAGGGGAATGCACGGAGAAAAAATGTCCCTGGAACAAAGTGAGAACAAAGACCCCATTTGTACTTACTTCCCCCTGGCTTTGCCATTGGGTACCTAGGTGAAGGTTACATGTAGTGCCACTGCCCCTCCATGCCCATATTCATGCCCATTCCACTCATAGGTCCTAGAGGGAGATAAAAATCCAAGAAGATGCCAGAGAATGAGCAAAGTCAACAGATAGTGCCAAAAGCCCCCTTCCAAACCGCAGCCTTCCAGAGGGGCGAGGAAGGCTTTCGAGGGAGAAGCTCCCCGCTCTCCCTCGGCGGTGCTGAAGGCGCGCAGAAGACAGGCGAGGCGAGGCAGCAGCGGAGACAAGGGCGGAGGGCGGCGGCGGTGCGGTTACCTGCGGCGGGGCGGCGGCAGTCGCCCATCCGTGCCCAACGCTACCCGGGGCTTACCTGGCGCTCGGATGCCCATGTGCTGCTGGCCGTCCATCACGAAACCTCCCATCGGCTGCCCGTCGGGGTTATAGGGTGTCCCTTGACTTACTGAAAAAGCGCAGAAGATTGCTTTTTAACAACACCCCAAGTGGTCGCGTCTTCTCGCGGCCGCGCGCGGTCGGGACGCAGCCGCCCGCCACATGCTGCGTGAGAACCACGGAGATGACTACCCGTGTGGACTCAAAAAAGAGGAAAAAGCATCTACAGTTCAAATTAGGCGGCTGCACTAACAAGTTTGCGCAGTTCGGGCTTAATTTCCTCCTGCGAGTTTGGAAATAAATGAAGTTGGCCATCAGAAATATCGAGACGTGATGAGCCCCTGCTCCAGCTGCTGCCGCTGCTGACGTCAATGCCAAGACCTGTATAGGAGCCGGATTTTATGGCTAGAATAGTCACACTGAAATCCCAGTGTGTTAAATTACGCCCGTGCGCTTTTACAAGAGCAGGACCCGAACGTGTCCGTGCCAGAGATTTACCTCTAATGGCAAAATAATCAAATGTGCTCGAAGAGAACGCGTCGCCCAAAGGCAATTTTGACAACGACGGATTTGGATAGCTTGGCAGGGAGGCTCAGAAAACCAAGACGACTCAGGGTAATGGTAAATACCCACACTGAGCTGCGAGCCAAGATCCCAGGCAGGACTGGCATGTGAAAACTTTGGATTAAAAAAAAAAAAAAAAAAAAAATCCCCCCGAAGGAAAACCCAACCACTCCAAGATCCCAAAAGACAGATACTAAAAAGAAGAGATGAGAGACAAAAGGACCGTATATGAGTCCCGCTACCTGAACCATAGGTTTTAACTGTACATTAAAAGCTGGCTTCAGAAGTAAGCTGCCTTGGGTTATTAAAGCACATAAAGCTCTACCTCATTGAATGTCTTTGAACTTTACTGAGTCCCACAAGCGATTCTGACCCCTTTGCCCTTTTGACAGGTAATAAAGTTTACAGCAATTCCACACCAAGCCATGCACCAGGGAGTGGTCACAGGAGCAGAAAGAGCTGGGAAGGAAAACTCAAAACAAATGCAAAAAAATAAGAATAACATTAATTCCAAATGTGTACAGAAAGTCTGGTCATTGAGCGGACAATTGCAGTTCCTTCTTTGAATTTTAATTTTTTTGCCCCAAATATTTTAATCATGTTAAAATGATTAGCGTTGTAATGAGACAAAGCCGGTTTTATTTTAATTGTCAATCACTCCCAGCATTCATTTCTCATTTATTTACCAGGTAATGGACCTCCCGGTGAATGGCTCGAGGATGGTTTTTGCCTGCGTGACTCGAATACAGTTAGTACTGGGGACTTGCCTGCTCGATTGGACTGGTCTATCATGGGCTGAACTATTCTTCTTCTAGCATTAATAAACCTGCAACAAAAAGAGTAAAGCAAACGGTTACGGAAGGGATGACTTCCAGCCAGCCCCAAGCCCTCGCCCCAACGTGGTGCTCTCAACCGGGCTGCGCGCAGATTCAAACACAGCCAACCCCATAACCCCTGATGACCTCTGAGAGTACAGGCTTGGGGTTTCTGAGCTGATTTATGTTTGCCTGCTTTTACCACAGTTGGACACTTCCATTTCATCTTTTCATGGGGGAATTAGCGGAGTTTTCAGGAATCAATACCAGCAACACTCCTTGCGATTCAGAGCGGAGCACAAAAACCGGGTGACGACGGAGGGATGCTCGTAAGAGCATCTGCTACCTCCCCCTAATTAGTGACATTTCTGTCTTATGTCCTCTGACTTCTTTTACCAATTTTTTTTTTTTTATCAAAACCTTCCCCTACCTCTTGCAAACCTAATTCTCTTTTAATGCCCACTATTAAGATAATGAACTGTGATGGCAGAACACCATCAAATGAGGGAACGTCTGGAGTTTTATCACCACTAAGTCACACTGCTGGGGACTTCAGAGCCCTGCATTCCTTGTAGCCATTTCTTGGTGGGTTTTTATCCCCCCCTCTCTCTTTATGCAAAGTCTGAGGGGTCAAGGCGAGGTCATAGCTTTACAGTAATTGAATTTATAATCCTGTTTTCTCCAGCTAGGCCTGACCATTTACAGCAAACATCTTGTTAAACTGTAATTACTGGACTACTGAAAATTCCCCATGAACAATGAAAAGCAGATCTTTGGAAATAAAAAAGGTACAGTCATTTTTAAAAACAGTCCTCTGCAGCCGCACTCCTCATGTTTTTTTAGCTCTTTGCCTCAGTCTTGTAATGCTTATTTGGGAAAGGAATACTCAAAATAATTTGGAGCGACAGAGAATGAGGGGAGAGATCACAAGTGCCCCAGTCTTCTCTGCGTGTAGTCCTGATGGCACTGAAATCAGAAGTCTCAAAAGCATGGCTGGAAACCTGTCCCACCAGTGCTAGAAGAACTTCTCTTGTGGTTTTGCCAATCAGAAAGCTCAGTTAAAAACCATTTGGAAAAGACCTCCATCGAGATTTAACTAAGCTATGGCAAAGCCTCATAACCAGACTTCACATTCTTCAAAAGAGAGCGAAATAATAACAAAAACATGCATTCCTCGATATTTACTAGGAAAGGAAGAAGCATGAGCATGGGTAAAACCACACTAGGCTTTGCAAAATGTGATGCTAAAGTTTGCAAAGGGATACTCGGTGCTTGTTTTCGTCGCCTTTCCTTGCTATGGCTTAGCAAGAGCTCTCCTGCTGCAGAGATAAAGCCACCGGGACGTTCCCGCAGGAACTGCTGCGCCCACCCATTCCCTGACACCGGCAGGGATAACCATCACTAAACACCGCGCCGTGCTGTTTGTTTTGCCGTCATCAAAGACTAGCAGGGCAATTTCAGGTTCCTCATATCTCCCCTTCCTGGCTGCTTCCCATTATGCAAACTCCTGCAGAAATTAATCAAGATGTTGGGTCCTAATCAAGGCTGTCTCGACAAACTGGGCTCAAAATGTTCCATGACACAAAGGCACAAATTCTGGGTGGCGTTCTGGAAACCTTACACCTGAACTAGGTCATGTTTTGTCAGCAACAGTATTGTATCAATTTTTGTACACACTTCCAGTAAAAAAACCCTCAACTCCAGCAAACAGTGTTGCAAATCAGTTTATCATTATCTTGTACAAACCATGAAAATTAGAATCATGTGAGCAGAAGGTTAGACTAATTCTCCTTTCTCATTATAAGCACAGGTGTAGCACAAACACCATGTGAAATAAGCAATTAAAAAAATCTGCTTTTTTCCCCCATTAGCTGCCTTAGCTCCATGACCAATTAGAAAATTGTTTAATATCTGTAATCTGCATTTGCAGAAAGCAATTTTCACAGTAACTCTCATAAGTAAAACAACAACACAAAACCCGGGTGCCCCAGCCATTTATTCTTGCAAGCCTGGCAGGCACTTGCTGTGTTTACTCCTTCCTCCTAACGCACGATTCCCAGGACCTGCCACTGCGGCAGCCGGGCAGGGGGTTTGGTAGCCGTCACATTGGCTACTGAAACCTTCATTCGCCAAAAGCTTTCGCCCAGATCAAAGAGAAACCCTGAGCAGCCACACGATACTGAGCATGCACACCCAAACGTCACAACCTTCCCCTTCTCCTCCAAGCGCTTTTAGTAAGAATGGGGTTCTCATTTCAATTAACTATACAGCTGGAATTTACCAATAATTATCCAGAAGATGTGGCTACAGTAAAACATATTTTCACCTGTTTGCCCCATAATATCACTTGGGATGTCTGCTTTAAGAACATTTTGCACACAGGTACTTAATGGTTATCTTCTTCCTACGCATTCCTATAAGTATTTTATATAAGTAGCTGATCTGCAAAACAGCCCTGTGTTTGGATGTCTTCAGGGTGAATTCAGACGCAAGAACATTTTCCTTCTGGGCAAAGTAATAAAATGACATTCTTGCTCCTCCCACTAGAAGTCAAACTGAGGTCAGCTCCCCTTCCTTGTATCTGTTTAAATAAACTGGTCCAGCTGTTTGTTTCCAGGATGCCCTTTAACCTTCTGTCCCATCCGCCCTGCCTTTGTAACAGAACGCTTTACTTTGCATTATAGTAGACTCCAAACTACTATGCATTAAAAAAAGAAAAAAAAAAAAGTATTCACTTTCAAGTTTCTTCCTGCATCCCAAACCTGGAATTCATAAGAAGCCATCAGATTAAAACTATTAATGTGTCGTGCCTCGAAAGAACACAACGCAGTGCCATTATGTTTATAAACTGCATTCGAGAACTCTTTGCAAGCAAAATTGTGAGTTAGCTGTGGCTGCAGAAATATACGGGCATGGGGATAATTTCTACATACTCTCTGTCACTTTCTTTGATAGAAGGGCCGAGATCTTTTGATTGCTCTTTGAATTTCAAAAGTGCTGTGTTGATGTAATATCAGCAAAAATGGTCAAACAGAAAAGCTAACGGGAAAACTCACTGCCCCTTGTCCTGTATGTTCACATTCACCTCTCTTAAGGGAAAGAAACCCTGAATCACTCTAATTTTTTAAAAGTTCCGAGGAATCAAGATCTAAAAAAAAAAAGGTATTCACATATTAAGAACTACTCAAATTTAGTATTCTCAAAATGTGACTAAGCACAAAACTTAAGGTAATGATTAAAACCCCAGCATAATCTTACTTGTACGAGTAGAGATCCACACAGGCTCAAAGACCTGCACGAAGGATGTGTTTTTCCCCATACCGTTGCTCTGTGCATTGACATGTTTGCTCTGATGTGGAAGGTTTTTTTGGTTTTTGTTTATTTTTTCCCCAAAGAGTAGAATCAATAGTGGCACAAACAGAATGACATCTCCCAGTGTACAACTTGTACCCATCTCCCAGCCCAAAGAGAGCTGAGAAAACTGCAAAACCACGCACTGGCAACTTGCTCTTATGCTTTACGTTGTTTTTTTCTCTTTTTGCAAGGGGGAGGATCTGGCATGGAGGAAACGTTTGAACAGTTGGGCAAACACAGAAGTTTAAAGACGCTGGCATTTATTATTTTTTTTAAAGTTAACTTTTCCTTGCCCTTTTGGATACATGAGATTGCTCTTTCCACTGTGTCCCAACAAGTGAGCAAAAAGAAGCCATTCCACCTGCATAACCCCCAAGTGAAGAAGTAGGAAACCCTCTTTTGTGCCATTTGCATTTTCCTAGGATGTTTTCTCTTAGGTCTTGTGCCCGGGGTCTGTCCCCAGAGGTCACCGGCAGTCTCCATCACCGGTCCCACGGGTGAGAGCCAGCTCCAGACCAGCGATGCCGCGATCTGCCGCTGCACTCTGACCTTCAGCTTGGCCGCCCTCGTCGCGACGCACAAGTTTTGTTTCTTCTCAGCGAGGGGCGGCATGGCCGGCGATGACAAAAGACTATTTTATTTGGAAATTGCCTACAATAATAGCAGCCAGAGAGCGGGTATTTTCGTAGGGTCACAAAACCCTCCGAAAGGCGCAGCTCGTTGGGCTCAGGTTACAGCCCCGGTGACATTTTCCGCATAGATCTGTTCTTTCTCCCTTCCCCTTGTATTTCAGTTCTGTTGAGTGAATAAAACAAGGCCTTCCTTTGCTGTCACGAGTTTCCAAAGTCACCTTTGCTCAAGGATTGACAGAGTGATTGTGGGGACTTCCAATTTGCAGCCTTCGAATGATGTTTCTTAGTACGAGCTGTCTGAAAGCCAATGCTGAGACTCAGCGGTATATTGAGTTTTCCTCTCCCCCAGCCTTCCCAAATGAGGACAGTTTCACACCAGGACTGACTTTTGATACCTGGAGTTGCAGGCTGCTCTCTGTCAATATTGTCCCAAAGCACCGGGTGGGACTGCAAGCCAAAAGTCTGTGTATCAACAACAGTGCCAAGAAATTCCCCAAAATCCCTCTGCCTCATTTTATCCTTGAGCTCCTTCTAGCAAACCAGGTTTAAGGACTTTAAGAAAGCCCATAATATCTACAAACACTGTTGCTAAAATGTCTCTTGCCTCTCTGAAAAAGCAGTATCCCTCCTGACAACAAACAAATCATCTTTTTTACAACAGATGCCAAAGTAACCAGAGCCCTTCAAGATGGCAAATAATTCACTTGTAAAATCAGCCACGGTCTTTTCTACATACTGGGATCCTTCATTTATACCCCAATGAAACAACTTTCTCTATTCAGCACTTAATTTCTCAACGCTTAACAGGTTTATCTCTAATAAAAATAATTTAAATGGAAAGTGTGCTATAAACTGGGATTATTACACTTCAGTAACTGCTTTATTCCTTCTTTTAACATACTTTCATTTTTTCTTGGGTATTTGTTTTCCAGAGATTTTTAAAGGAGTCAGTTAAAGAAAAGGAAAAAAAAAAAACAGAAATTATTTCACAGAATACTTTCAAATGTTTTAAAAACAGCCTTAAAAATTAAAAGCTCCCTCTGCAATTATGAACAGAGAAAAATAACTGCAGACTTATGAATGGTAATCACATCTGCCCATTTCTAAAATGAGAAATAAATGTTAGAAGAGTGCTTACTGCCGTTATTAGAAAGTTTTGATCCTAAAGTCAGTTAGTGAGCTTAATGACCCATAACTACCAGTCATTAGCAATCCATGCTCTCTGTACTCCCTTTATTTGTAAAGAAAAAAAAAAAATCCAAGACACTCAAGAAACTTTGTTCAATTTAAAGTCAGACCTTATGAAGTCATGTTTGGCAACTTTTCTTGGTTTCTCCTCCTCCTCCTCCTCCTCCTCCTCCGAAATGAAGACAGTTCAGGACTGCAATACATCATTTACAACACTAAATGGAGGTAGGGAGGGAAGAGAGTACATGGGCTGCTAACCACCCACTCCAGAGACGTAATATTGGAGTTGACTCCAAACGCAGTGGGTCTATCCATCAGGAGGATCAGGAAGGTCTCCTGAAAGCTCTCCTCTTTCTCCCTCCTCTGCTGGCAGCACCAGCCCCAGTGACTATATATAGGGCAGGGGGTGTCGTAAGACAATATTGAAGAGCGAACAAATAAAATACTATGCAAAACGAGTGATGAAAAACCACTAATTAGCTAACAAATTTGATGTAAAGCACTAATGAAAGCCACGTGTGGTTCTGCAATTTAGTTTTAAAAATAGCTTCTGACTTCAAGCATTAGTATGTGACCCCACCGATGTATTCATGTTGTGCATTCAGAAAAGTTGCTTTAAAGCAGGAGAGTGCTATTGAATCTCTCGCAAGCCAACCCTGCTAATGTACCGAGCATATCAAGTGCAAAAATAGCAAGCAGGGAGATTGGATCAGGTATGCGCTCCTTGTACGAGAGCTGGCTATGCCCTACATTCAGCCAGCCCAACGTGCCGGCTCTACCTTTGGCCACGTCCTGCGCTTGATCTCTTCTGAACCCCTTAAACCTCCTTCCCCTCCTGTTCCACACCCTGTTTTCTTTTCAAACTGCCGTGGGATGCATCCTGCCTCCAGACAAGCAGATTGGACCTCAGGGAGCCACGAGGCCAGGGCATCCCGCCACCAGCCCCATGGGGCACCACACGGCTGTGGTGACCACCTTGGGGAGACTGCGAGCCCAGCAGTGGCTCATGCTCTCCATGCAGAAGGAATAGCTGATGGCTTTCTATCATGGCACATCCATGAGCTCCTGTCCCCGCTCTCCCCATGGCCCAAATGCTCCCCTAACCCCATCTCTGCATAGGGCTGGTGGCTGCTTGATTGGTCTTTCCAGAAGAAAGCTGGGCAGGAAATGCTCTTCCTGCCTTGCAGAATTGTTCCTGTTCCCCAGCAGGATGGAGCTAAAGCCTATTCGTATTTATTTAGTTAGTTCTGAATGCAAAACAAGGGAGGAACTCACTAGTGACGAGTGAAGAGCCAATGTGCCGGGTGTAGGGCTCCCTGGAGCTGCACCTCCCTGCTCTGCCCATCTTCTGAGCCTCCCACATCACAGCCGAGCGCTCCAAAGCCCGGGCTGTTGTTGGCCTTTCTGGTACGCTCTCGTCTTTCTCCTTCTCCCCTCCCATCCACAAATGCCATTCTGCCCTCAAAAAAAGCCCTGCCGAAACGGAAACTTTCCGGTGACAAGGCAGGTCCAGCTCCCGGGCTTCTCCCTGCCGATGCCATGGAGCCCCAGCAGATGCAGTGCTGCCGGCCTCGGCTGCGCCGGGGGGGCCCACAGCAAGCTCATTCCCTGACACCGCAATTCCCTCGCGGTGCAAAGCAGATGTAAACTCGCCCTCAGCAGCCAGATGATGTAAGGGGAAATCTTTAAATGGCAAAGTGCCAGCAGAGCTGACCTCCTGTCTCTTCCCTACTCCCAAATCCCAGTGCAGCTGTACTCTGTTGATCTCCATGTGCCACAATTAGCCTTTAAGGAATATGGCAAGGATTCATCTAGCAGAGCAGCGCTAAGGCTGCTCTAACTCACGCCTGGGACAGCGCTGACCCAGCACAGCGCTACAACTGGGTATGCGACACGCTGTCAGCCAAAATCTTGCCTACCCCAAAAATGCTCACTCTGCGCAAGGACTGATGCTGCGCAGGCACAGGCAAATTTGTGGTCCCTTTTCCACTGCAGGCTGGGAGAGTGGTTAAATCACAGTCTTCACTGGGATACAGAAGTATGTGCCTGAACACGCAGACCATGCCACAAACCCCAGGACCTCCCAAAGGCTTGTGGCAGAGGGCGCGCAGGCTCTCTGCAAGCTTTGGGAGCAGCCCAGAGTGTGATGCCCATCTCCCAGCATGGTGTTTTCTACCAGCCCTGAGCTCCCCAGCTCTGAGGGTTGTCTGGAGGGGAGCCTGAACCTCAATTTTCCATCTTAACCTTCAGGGGAGACCGCATGTCTGGACTCCGTAACACAAGTCCCAGTCTGGTGCACACCAACATTCACAGTGCAAGCCAGTGGCTTGCCTTCAGCAGATCACTGCGAACCAACAGCCAGGGTCCTGCTTGACGGCAGAGATTTCCCTGGGAATGGGCCAGAGTTGAGAGCAAGCTACTTGCTATTTCTTCGCAAACACTCCTCTCTCTCAGCAACTTTCTTTTCCTCTGTCAATTCTGCAGCATCTCTTATTTAAGCCACTGTTGTGTTTGTGAGAGGTGCCCACATGATCTCTGGGCTTTCTCCCGCCACACAAGTGGTCTAAACACAGGGGGATCTCCTTTGAAGTCTAAGGTTTTCATACATCATGCCAGGAGCCTTGTCCAGCCAGCTTTTCTCCCCGTTCACTCCTACGTATTCCGGGTATGGCACTGGAGCAGGAAGCCGTGCCTGGTCCTCCAGCCCACACATACAAGTCGCGTCCCCACACCAGCTCCTCCCAGCCTGCAGGGCAAGGAGAAGCAAACCAAGGGTCACCAAACCAAAAGCTCCTCAAAGAGGAGAAGATGTAACGAACCTCTCTATGGGACCTGGGATTTGCACAGGAAATAGGCTTTGGCTTCACTCCGGTCTATACCTTGAGAAAGCGGCTTGGGGCAGATGAGGGAAGCTCTGATTCCTGTGGTCGGGTCCTCCCTACCGCAACTAAGACAACAAACAGGAGCGCGTTGGCATATTCTGTGTGATGTGGGCACCTGGAATGGGTTTGAAATTTTTTTTTTTTTTTAGCTGAAACCACAAAAGACACTACTCTGAATCACGGCCAACCTGAAAAACAACAACACACTTCTTCTGGATGAACTCCCCCCCAAAACATCCTACGTCAAAACATTGTTGTCCAACCACTACTAATAACCTACTTTGTAATCTACTTTACCTAAACATAATTTCCCATTAAGTGAAGTAATTCATTTTACTTATAATCCTACTCATGACGGCATTTTATTCGGGGAAGGAGAAAAGACATCCTCGGAAAGCAAAGAAAACAAAACACGCATGGGGAGGTCAGAGGAATGTCAAAGATAAAAGGAATTTGTAAGACCATGGGACATATAAAGCTCAGCCCCCCAGATGGGATAAACCAAGGAGTATAAACCACCTTTACAAACCAATGAGTAGTTGGACATCTCTGGGGTAAGCCTGAATTAAAAAGGAGCAATTGATACTGCCCTTTATCATTAGCCAAAAAGCCACAAGGACTACAGTGCCTGGGCAAAAAAACAAATAATAATCCATGAAACTGTTACATGACCTAGATTTTGTTGAAAACTGCGGAAGTAATATTTTTCTTCCGCAGCATCTGCTGCCGTTTCTTTTCTTTTCTTTGAAAAAGTAAAATAAAATACAGAAGCCTCGTTAGCTCTAATGCCGGTATAGCCAGCCATACATCATTTACACTGCATCATTTAAGGGCAGACAGGGCAAAACGCACGCCCTCCAAAGCACTTCCTCTCCCTGCGCCTCTGGCTGTGTTTCATTTTTGAGAAGAGAAAATTGTTTTATCCAACAAGGAGGCAACATTTGCCCCATTTTTAATATTTCAGGCTGACTTTTTAACCACTCAAAAATGCGGCTTGTTTTATGCAGGTGCAGCCTGAAGCTAGCTCATGATGTAAGTGAGAGAGAGGGTCTCTGAGGGCACCTTTCCCAGCGTGCTGGCGTTTCACTTCGCAGTGGTTAATCGCTGCACACCAATCTCAGCAACTGTTGACACAAAATAGGTGGAGATCAGGTCTGTGCAAGCACAAAATACCAGAAAGGCAAACTGTATGTAAACACACTTAAGATAGATTTGACAAGAATAGACCAAAACCTGACTTGCAAAGAAATGACAAACAATTACTCTCCCCTTCTCTTGTCTCTCTCCCTGTTTTTGGGATATCGAGGCTGCTTTTTCTTACAGAAGCATCTCTCACCCTAAAGAAAAGCTAAGCCCTGAGACTTATTTACAGAAGCCAGCACGGAGCCTTCCCCTGGACTGCAACGCAGCATTTCCACAATACAATAGCGTCCTGGATGTTTTTCCAAGCTGAACTCTTGTTTTCAGACAGTGCACACCTGAATCTCAGCCTTTTAAAAAGTAGCTAACAAAGACTTCTGACCCCTACCCTGATCCTGCCCTGCAAAGCCAGTGCAGGAGTGGAGAAAAGAGCAACCGGAGAATGTTTGCACAGTGCCTTTTAATCTTATCTTCGTGACACCTGACAGCACATTTGTTACAGAATATTAATGCATCGACTAAAAAGTTTGTCAGGTACAAAACCAGCACAGAAGAGGATGGAAAGCCCAAGGGAAAAAATGAGTTTTGCTGCATGTTAACTCCTAAAGTGCCGAGCACCCCTGGTTACTCACTCTGCCAGCAGGTAAATCGTGCTTGCAATGTGCAGCTCTCTGCCGTGGGAAGTGACCTTTCTCTCTCTCTCAAAAAAAGCATCTGTGCTGCCATGTACTTGCAACTGTTTCGAACACCATTTATTTTATTCGCGAATGCTCAGGTTGCAGCTAATTAGTTTGTTAGCTCGTACAAAATTATTTCACGTTTGCTGTTGAAATAAACGGCGTTTCCTCCACTGGTTTTGCCCAGCCTGGATCCAGGGCCTGTCAGAGCAATGTTCAGGGGACACATCCTCCCCTGGCGCTCCCGGACAGTGTGACCGCAGCTCTGGCGCAGCCTGAGCTTCCTTCCCCCTGGGGCAGGCGGAGGCTGCAGGGCTGGACTGAGCAAGAAGCCCAGGAGCTCTGGGGCGAATGCCCTTCCTCTGCTCGAGCTGAAGTCCTGGAGGACAACGGATGCGTTTCCCAAAACACTCTTTTTATCTTCCTCCTCTAAGTATCTGCCCCCTTTGGAAAAATACACACCTTTTGTGCCCAAACTGTGTCACTACTCCCTAAGCCTGCCCACCGAAACAATCCCTTGCATGTTCACACCACCGCATCGTATTTTTAAATGGCTTTACCAAACCAAAACATACCGACAAACCCAGTGTGCTTCTAAAATCTGGTGATATGACAGTACCTGATGGCTCTGAATTCACAGCTCTTCCCCCTGCAAGCTATTTGCTCAGCTTTTCTAATAATACCTTGCTTGTCTGGCAGCACTCCAGGGCTGTCTAAAGCAATATGCAAGCTAAACATTTTTCGTCTGATTTCAATATTTTCTTATGAGTAACTATACAGTATTTTACCTAGTGAGTATTCCTGATTGCTGTAATTTAAGAACAGAGAAATAGACTACAGATGTAATATTATTATTACAATTGGCATTCAAGGTGAAAGGCATAACAATTAGCTAAGACTTAGTGAAAACATAAATGTAAAAATCTGCTTTAAAAGCCTGGCACATGGTACGTTTAGAACAGCTAATTTACCGCACATATTCTGAATTGCTCAAATGGTACAACAATTCACTCAGCAAGATCCTTTTTTAATGTTTTTCTTGGAGTTTTGTGGTTTGGGGAGAGAAGGATGGCAGGGGGGAAGGGTGGTGATTTTTACATCACAAACACCCACTATCTTATTTTACTTCGGAATAACAAACAATATGTATTCTTTAAACCTGAAACATAGATTCTTTCTTACTTCTGTATTTCTGGCTTTTGCATGTATTCCCATTAAAGAAACAGTGTTTAAATGGCATCTGTAAACATATTCTTGAATTACAGAAAGAAGAAAAGTAGAATAGTTTCCAAAATCTGACAGTCTCTGATTAAGTTTGTATTGCTGAAGTTGAGAGGATAATTTGTGAATGTTTTAACATTTACAAGTAAATAAGTACTTGCATTTACTGTATCTGATTACTGAGAAAAGTATTTGTTATGTTATTACACAGATTCAAATTGCATCTTGACCTTTTCTCGTTTAATCTGTTTACTGCAACAAAAGCAGTAATAGATAAATCTGAAAACAAGCATATATTTTACCCGCCTCTAACTAAAAATCCCTGAGTGCGGCATGCTCTGCAAATGCCTTGCCTGTTTATTGTATTCTGCGATTTGGTAGGCAGTGGGGGTGAAAATCCACCCCTGCATACAGGACCAGCACCTGCTTTTCCTGTGCTCCCTCCTGCAGGCCTCCTCCCCCTCTTACACCCTAAAAATAGTGCTTAAGTGGGACTAAAGTGGTGCACTGGTCATGTGCTGGCCTTTCGCTCAGGGTGAGTTTTGCCCTCAGCGAAGGAATTGGGCAAAGCTGATGTCTACGCCAGATGCCCAGCCCCAACGGAGTCCGGCCACCCCCATCAAGGGGCTGGCGTGGGGCTCAGCCACATGCACATGGGAATCACGGGACAGCAGTAGGCCATGGATTTGGGGGTGTTTGGGGTGTTATTTAGATGCACCAAACCCCAGGCGTGCTACAATAAATAGCACTTTTTCCAAAAGGTGGCAGGGCGGAGAGGCACGCAGCTGCTCCTCCTTCCTCTGCGCATCTGTGGAGGGGTGAGCAGGGGCTTCATGCGTCTTCCCCATCTGCATCCCCCCATCTGCATCTCTCCCAAACTGCATTGGATTTTTTTTACTTTTTTTTTTTTTTTTAAATTTCTTCCTTATAAAGTTTTGGCAAAAATAACTTCAGTTGTCTCCAAGAATGAGATTAGGGAAATTTACATTATTTGATCATTTTTTCCAATGTGTTTGGTTGGTTTGGTTTTTTTTGCAAGCCTCGGAAATTATACACAAAAATGACATTTAAAGAAGCCAAGGTCATAAAATCAAGAACTCAAGAGGTAGGAAACTGTATTGCTAGAGCTGCTTGCACCCTACTCCTTAATCCACTTCATAGGCAATCAGTACAGTCACCAGCTCACAGTATGGTTTTTGATAGAGCCTAAAGCCTCAACCACCACAATGATGGTTATGTTAAGAGAACAAATCACTATCATATAGAAAAATTGATCTCTACTAGAAATAAACATTGTCAAAGGTGAACGAATAAGGCAGCGAATGGCAAGAAATAAAAGCAGTCCTGGCTGGAGAAGCTGAATGCTGCACTGGGGACAGGATTTTCAGCTCTGCTGCTGCCTTGGACTGCTTGGGAGCTGCTGAGTAAATCATTAAAACCTAACTTTTCACCAGCAGCTACCAACTTCTTGCGTCTCTCCTCCATGCCCAGCACTGGAGCTTGGAAATGTAAGACGCCAAGGCACTAAAAACTTAAGAGTTTCCATGAACTCAGAGGTTGCTGGGCCTTGAATATGGATAACATGCCATCATTTCGAGTCATCTCAGTCCCAAACCGACCCAAAACCAGTGGATGTGGTGGACCTGAACCTCCCCGAGGCTCAGTTCCTCACCTGTGAACTGGGACAATACTATCCTCCCTCTTTGCAGGGGAACTGTAAATACATTGTGTACTCTCACAAACGTGTATGCTTATACAGGCAAGCTGAGGCCAGCGGAGTACCTGGGTATTACAGCAGCAAGTGCCATAGGAAAGCCCATCAGTAATTATTAATTCCATCTTCAAGTACGGTTTGAATACAGCTCAACAAATGAAGCGCCGAAGAATGAGGGTAAGATAAAATATTGACTAGCTGCTCCATCATTGTCTAGTCTGTGCCCTAGATAACACAAGGGTATTTTGGAAAAAGCAGAATAGAAATATCTAATAAAAGGCTGGCACTCTCTCACTTTGGAGCTTTAAGAATTTGCAAACCTCATATAAATATATATTTATAAAGATAATTTTAATGCAGTTGTATGCATCTCTATGTAGAGAGAGTCACATATAGACATGCAAATAGAGAGAGATACATAGGTGCATTATTACTTTAATAGACAGACATTTATCTGTGTATTCCTAGACTTTCATAAAGCATAAACAAGCACCTGACACCTAATACAGCCCTTGATGAGAATTGACCTCTCTCCTTAGAGTACCATGAGTAATTATTTGCCATTAGTTCTTAACAGGATGAGGTTCAGCTGGGATGCAGTAAACAAGGAAACTCTATAGATTGTTCAATATAGCCTAGCTGGCTCTCAACTGAGGTAATAAGTGATTGTATCACACCTCCTGGATATTTCAATCACCGAGCAGTGGTTTTTATCACAGGGGAAAAGCACCTTATTAACCTGCACTTCATCGGGTCCCTTCCATGTCCATATATGCAACGCTGTCAAGACTACACAAGTGCACCTTCCAGCTCACACTGCTGTGCTTTGAACCCCAAACTGCTGCGGGGTTAAATGACTAACAAGAGGAGGACCTGAACAGTTCATTTAGACTGACAAGGTATCGAACTCTGCTACCTTCCTACCTGCAAGAGATTTTTTGCAACGCAGTAGCGACTTCCCTCTTCCCACAGTGCAAATACCCAACTGTGGCACTGTTGTCCTAAGAGGCAACACTGCTGACTTGCAGGCAGAATTGTTAAAAAAAAAAAAAAGAGTGGGGGGGGGGAATCCTCCACATGGATTATTTCATTATTTAAAAAAAAAAAAGAAAAAAAAAAAAACACCCACACACACACACACAAAAGAAAAAGGGTCAAGTTAAAACTGTGGTATTTTTAAAGACATGTGCCCTACCACTCGTACGTTTTATGGCACGTCTCACATCATCACCCCATTCCTGCAACTCCTCCACCATCAATAGGAGATGTGTGCATCAACCCGGGGAGCCCGAACACCGGGCAGGCTGTATGTGAAAAGCACCATTTTTTCGTTACGGCCGAGAACTGAAGTATGCAACTAGCACATACTGTAAAGGCATTCAAAATATGACAAAAAAATTGTTCAAATGCTTTCAATCTGCAGAAAACAAATGCTCTCTTCACTGACTTCTCTGTGGCAAACTTATAATTCCATCCAGAAAATCCAGCATTCCCAGTCTGGGCTAACGACCATGCTACCAGACATGAGTTTATGTTTTTCATGCACATTTCATGTATTCCCACATGCTGTGTTGCTGCCAATAATTTATGACTGATCTGCACCCAGCCTGCCCTTCAGCATTTTATTTAATCTCTGCAACAGTGATTTACAATGACTCATCATTAATACAAAAATGTACATGTGTGTTAACAAGTTTGGAAGAATCTAAGGAGGAGGGCAAAATTTTTTGAAAGTGGTGGATGAATGACTTATGAGCCCGCAGAAGAAAGGCAAAGCTAAACCAGAAACGATACGTTAGCTCTTCCCTGTAGCAAACAACTTGGGCAAAAAGAAATTGTTCTCATGCACGCCGCGTTATACGGAAGCGTATTCAGGGAAAGGGTGGGAGAGGGTTGCCCATACACCTAGAACTGGAGAGCGGTGAGCAGCAGTTGTTCACCCTATGGCTGGCTGTTTCCCAAGCGTGTGTGCAACCTGCACGCTCAGCCATGGCCCTACAGCCTCCTTATTCTTCAGCACCCACTACAAAAAGCAGGGGCTGGGTCACTACATTTTAGCATCTCTGTCCACCACTTTTGATTGAAAAAGCCCTGACCGGCTCTATAAGCGTTAAATCTTCGTGGGACTGGGGAGGGAAGGGGAATTCTTTCAATAATTTATACAATTGTAACGCCACGGCAGAATTACCAAACGAGCTCAAGCAGAGGAAGCCTGCCCTACATCCACAAGGCTTCAGTTTTAATGTATTTTGACCTACTTTTTTTTTTTTCTTTCCTTGCACATAAGGAACTTATAAAAACACATCTGACACAAAGCCAAAGTAAAACTCCTCAAATCCAAGGCGAGATGGGTACTGAAAACCACCCTGGAAAGTCACTCGGGAGAAATTCCCCCAGCTCTGGTTCAAAGCATCCTGTGTTCATCATCTTGAAAATTTTATTTGATGGACCATCCTAAACTGATATACGTGCCCATGCCAGATCATGTGCTTGGGTTGGACAACCTGCCTGTACCTTTTCCCATGCTGTGCCTGTCTGAATCTGCTCCCACCTTCATCCACCAGCTCACACTTTCAGTGCTCACCCAACACGCGACTCTGGCTGAAAGCTGATCCGTGTCCTCGCCTGAGCTGCTTCAGCCTCCCCGTGTCACCCACGGGAGCTGTGCTTCCAGGCTATTTTTGCTTATGCCGGGAGGATGGAAGGAAAAGGACAGGCACCTGTAGGAGCGGGGACTCGACACACCGAGGAACCAGCTCCTGGACCCTCCAAAGCAACGCATGCCTGCTCCACCCTACCATTAAATAGCACCCCTGACAAACACACACAGCTTCTAAGCCAGCCAGACCACCTATCCTCAACCAAAGGACAACCACGTAAGCTAGCACATTGACTGGACAAAAGCTGGAGGATATAAAGCTGAAACAAACACTGATTTTTCCTGGCTGAACCAAAATACTGCAGTTTGCATTTACTTATAACACGTATTTTACATTTAGTGCCTTTTACTCCTCCATTTTAAAGTATCTTGGAAGCCGACCTCAAATATACTAAGTATTTGGTATTTCCCTTTATTCAGTGTCTTAAAGGGCTTCAAAAAATTGATCTCCCAGGGCTGCTGTGGGGTCACAGAAATTGATAACCCTTACAAGCTATGCTTATGTGAGCCCGCCTGCGTCTCCCAGATAGTGCACTTTGTAAATTAATCCTCCAAAGGCAAATATATTGTAAGTAGCTTGTTATCTCTAAAGTACTAAATTGAAGAATACATGGGATTATATTGACAGAAATTACATTTTCTGTAATGGGGTTTAATATATCTGAAATCTCTCCCATAGGCTCCCACTCTCTCTAACAGAGGAGGGTTTGTTAATGTAGGTGCAATGGACATCAAGACCAAATTTATTCACCAAAATGGATTAGGCCATGTAATCAGAGCTTCAGTAATATTAATCTCTGACACTTATTGAACGGAAAAAAATACTTTTGTCTGCAAACTGGCATTCCTCCCTCCCTTTTCGCCAGCAGGCTTGCCGTTTGCCTTGGCCATTTTCTGGGTATTACTTCAAAGAGGATAAGGTTTCCCATCATAAACACTAATCTAAAAATATTAGGACAATTAATTAGATACACTTAGTTTTACAAGGTATTAGATTGCAATACACTTCAAATATGACACTTGTTCTGGGATAGTGAGAGAAACCTGCACTTTGATGCAGTAACTAAGGGTAATAAATCAAACATTTTTTTAAGGGTTCGCTGTTGTGTTTTCACACTTAAATCACGAGTCATTTTCACTGAGGGCCTTCACCATATCTCAGACAGTTAGCAACTCAAAATCCACAGTCTGTTGGGATCCAAGCAGCACAGACCCCAATTTCCTTAAAACAACCACTACTACAGCAAATCAAGGGCTCCAGCAACCCTCAGCCGGAATAAATAAATACAATTGCTCCACAAGGTACTTCAGCAAGAAAGAGCCAGATTGCCCTCAAAATTTATTCAAGTTTTCAAAAACTGGACTTTTTAAACAAACCAATAAATGGATATAATGATGTCAGTCAAAAAGAAAAACCCCACTAACAGCATTAAATAAAAGCATAACAGCATCACAAAATAACAATACAGTCTGCAGAAATGGGGCCGATTGCCCATTTTTTCACCCAACTTCTCAATGACAAACTTCTCAAAATGGATGTGGCTGTCCATAGAAGAAGGCACGTCCTCAGCCAGGAGGAGGACTGGTACCCATATGCAAATACCCTGAAACCGCTGAGAAAGCAATGGGCAAGTAAATATTGCTTGTTTTTTGCAACAGCAAACCTAGTTCCCATAAGTGAAACCACTCTCCCAGCTCTATCACGTTTGCATCAATAAACTGCTGGGAGGAGAAGACAACGGCAAGGTGTGTCCTCAAAAATGCAAAGCATTAGCTGGAGGGTGCCGGTGGCCGTATATAAACACCAAGGAAAATTACTTACCAATTGTTCACTTGAAGTATAGTGAGCCCTGTGTCTTGTGCCAACTGCTTTTTCTGTTCTTCTGAAGGGTAAGGGTGCTATAAGACACCAAAATAAATATATACATTTAAAACAATGGGTTTTTTTGCCTACTTTTTACTTAAAAAACAAAACAAAACAAAACAACAAAAAAGCAGAAGCGTGACATCTATTATTGAAAGGTGAAAATGCTGAGGTATGTCACTCTTTTATAATTATTAATGCACTACTACATCACTTAATTAATGGCAGTAAAAGACAAGCCAATTATAAAGATTAGTGAAGTGGAGAAATAACTGCTTAGGATACTGGCAGTACCTTGATACTCAAGAAGGATATTCGTTGCATTAGCTGGAAGTTTTTACGCTTGTCTCGAACGAGTGATTAGAGTCAACTCACATTTTTGTTTTATTTCACAAAACAATGAAGAATGTGATAGAGCACTTCTCTATGAAACGAAAATGCACTGCTGATTTCTGAGATAGTGAAGACAAATCTCGCCAGTGCCCCAAAATAATTTGCAAATAAGATCAGCATCCTGTACATAAACAAACGCCTGCATTTTGAACACAGGCCAACACAAGGTCAGTGATCAGCACATTTTTGCCTGACATTAACATAGCTGTGCTGCACTAATCCTAAGAGACAGAAAATAAATACTGGTTTAATAGAAGATAATGTTAAAATTAAATCATAAGTTTCTTGTGAGAACTTGATTGCTTTCTCAGAAAATTCACTTCTGCATAAATACAGATTGCTTAATAAATCAACAACAAAAATCACATCCAAGTTTCAATACAGAAATGACATTAGCAATATCATTTCTATCTTTTCCCTCCATGTAAAAACTTAACTGTCTCATAAGGAAATGGCCAAACATTATAAACGTAGCAGTTCCCAGGAGAAACCCTGCTCTGGCTCAGAAGTCAGAAAGCTCCTAACTTGGACGTGCAAGTGTCAGCACACACCGAATCCAGATCTGGGCTGCTGCAAGGCACTTAATAACCTTTCAATAAGATCATTTGATAAAACTGTTTAGACCTCTCCAAACATCGCATTTAACAGTCGTTTGTCACAAAGCATTTGCTGTTACACACACATCCGTTTTTTCCTGAAACAGTCTCATATTCTTTGGACGTATTCTTCAGCATAATATTACAAGAGATGTAAACTGAAACCTTGTAAAGTGTAAGAATTTAAAACCTCATAAAAGTCAGCGATCTTATTGGTACTGTAACTATTTAGCAGCTTTTATATACTCTTGTAAACAGCATAATCTGACATCTAATGGCTATGTTGCACGGCTGAATTACCTCACTTCACCAAATATGGATTTTTGCTGTAGCGTCCTATTGCCCAATGTGCCCATTTCAAAGCCCACCGCCATGGCCATCAGCTCCAGAAGATATGCTTACGCTGCCAAAAATGGCAGGGAACTTTCTATTCTTTTACAAATACAGTTTCTTGACAGTAAGCCCACAGATAACCTGCACATCTGTAAACTACTCCCTCTACTTTGTGCATGGATGTCAAAGAGCTCCAGAACTGCAATGTGGAGGAAACAGGGAAAGGGATTTTACTTCTTTTTATGGATAATTTGCATTTTACATTACCAAAGTACAGCATGAATTTTATAGTCTGCCTTATATACATGTTCATCCACAACAAACAGTCATACTTGACTTACATCCATCTATCTGAACATAACATTTAGCTTCTTTTCAAAACAAACCTGCAGAGACGACCTGAAACATTGTCATCTTCATAGCTTGCTTCCCATTTCATTACTTTGCTATCAAGCAAGGACAAAATTATTCTTTTTTCTTATTTCGCTTTGCCACCTTACATGTGATCTAATTTTAAGTAATTGAACAAACTGTGTCTAATTTCATGCAGCAAGCAATAATTACTAGACAGCCTCTAGCTATTGGAATTGAGAACTCTGTCTCCATTAAGCAATTTTCAATTGTTCTGGACTTTTTTCCAAATAGACAAGACTGGATAAAATTAGCCATCAGAATAATACAGTCACTGTAAAAATAATTGCTTTAAAAGTCCCAAACCCCAAATTCCTTAAATTGTGGTATGTTTAAGGTCATCTGATTTTTTTTTTTCATAGCCTAGCACAGCATAAACTTTTAATTTCGTAAAAAACTGTAACTGCCAGAATCACATGACAGCCATGACTTCATGTCGCTAATCCCTCTTAGCTAAAGGTTCCCAATGCAGCAGGCTTTTCAACTACAACCGGGTGTGTTTAAAATATCTTAAACACTGGGCATCCTTATTATATAAGCTTTCTGCAGATCGTACCAGTTGTTCCTTTGTGGGCTAAAAAAAAAAGTGACTTGACAAAGAATCAGCATGCCACAGGCTAGGTTGCTATAAAAACATTCAAAGCCTTGTTGCATTCCCACCCACAGGGCAAGGAAGGCCTGGGCTACAGGCAAAGGCAGACATCACATTGCGATAGAGAGAAAGGGGGAAACCCTGAGAACTGCCATTTTATGAAGAAATAGGAAATTCACTTGGAAGTGTTTCTGCTGATCTTCATTTCACCCAGGCAGCAACAACAGGCGCTCTCCTAAAGCTTTGTAACGGTTTGTTTAACGACATACAGATATGTACGTCTTTAATTATATATTTGCATGTATATATATATTTACATGTATATATATATATATAGTATGTATATATATATACATATATGTGGAAGTATGTGTCTAAAAACAATGCCCTGATTCCTGTTGGCAAGTACATCTATCATTCCAGATCACTTTGGGGTATCAAAGCAAATTGTACCACTGTTCGATAAACAGTGACTTGAGACCTTTACTTTGTTGTGTACATTAGCTCCTACCATTATCTCTTAAAAGCTTAATTATTTGCAAACAATTGATCAAGATGGGAATTTGAGAAAAGATATGCTGGACCACCGGGAGAGCTGCAATGCATTAGGAGAGCAAACAGAATTACCTTTAGGTCTTACAATAAGAATTAACGATTGGGACCATGCATGGGGCAGTGCAAGTAGCTGTAACGCTCTTGCTGGAGTGTTTTCCATTTGATCTGCATTAACACCTCAAGAGCAAGTGAAAGCCATAAAACGGTGATTACGTATAGAAAGGCTGACCCTCCTTCCCAGAACCAGCCCAGCCTGGGGATGCTGGAAGACTGCAAACAAGCTTTCTTGCCAAGGCCAGAGAAAAAGGGCAAATCCAAGAGGAGGAAAAAAAAAAAAAAATAGGAAGCAGGCATTAAAAAAAAAGGCATCTGAAAGAATAAGGCTGACAGCAAATGACTATGAGTCCGGCTCCAATATTTTCTGATAATCTCTGCTCCTTTGGATTCGGTAATGCTGCTGCAGCATTATAGAGCAGCATCAACCTAACAGTATGAGACCTAGTGCTTTTCCCTTACCATAAATCTTGCGCTGAAATGCGGATTGTTTGGCACCATTAATGTGTTTTTGAGGCTCTGTGGTATTACTTTTAATAATGACTTAGTACAGGAGTGATTGCTTAATAACACCATCAAAGTCTGCATGCAAATGAAAATTATCCCTGGGGGATTTGCCCAGGGTAATATGAACAGTTAAGGAACATTTGAAAAGGTAAAAATAACTATGCAAAATATGAGTCAGAGCAGTCATTTTAGCAATAACAAAGAAATCAAAGTGACAGAGAGAAAAATGTAACTTTCCATCATATTCTCTCTTCACTGTTTTATGAATGGTATTTAGAGAGCAGCAGTCTTAATAAAAGCCCTTTTTTTAATGCAGCCAAGATCACTTTTAGCAAAACAAACAATAAGACTTTTTTTTTTCTTTTTATCACCTTTGACTACAGCCAGTGGGTGAAGTCTACAATATATATAGATGGAAAGTGTCCAAGTTTGTATCTTAATGATACTCCTTGTCCAAATGTACTCCTTTCATCAAATTTTCCACCACGGACTGCCTATGCTGGATGCCAGGACAGTGATAGACTTTATCTTATCCGTGCTGGTAACCAAGTATCAATAACACTCCCTCCCTCTCTGACTGCCCGTTGTAGCAGCACATCCTAATGGTCACAGAAAAGCTGAAAATAATCCTGCACGGAGCTTGCTGCTGAGATAATGAGAGGCAAAACCGCCCCTTCCCACCAAATTGGTAATTTTTCACAGCACAGAACCGCCTCGACACCAAACCCACAAACCAGCCCCACCAAAGCACGGACACAGGAGCAATTTCCCAGCAAAACGTTGCTCATTCTATTATAAAGGGTAGGGAACGGGCAGGGGAGGAACTGATCTAACACGAGGAGCGGTGGCAGCAGTCCAGCATCGCCCTTATCACGGCGGTGCTGCCGCTTGGCTGAACGCGCCGGGAGAGCGATTTCGGAAGTTCTTTCATCCCCTTCCTCCAGCCCTCTGCCTCCTCCAGAGCTAAGTTTAATGCACCAATGCGAGATGACCTTGAGCTAAACTCTGGTATGTGATGGGAGAGAAAATACCCCCCAAAATTTACACCCTCAGGAGTCTCTATTAACCATTTTCTAACCTCAACAAGAAAAGAAAAATAAAATCGTGATGATTTTATTGTTTCCGAACAGCAACCCAGCCTACACCTAACTCAGAAACCAGAATAAAGCCCTCCAGTGACAAACTGGGAATCAGCTTTACACTGAACTCTGAATTCTTGCTTTATCCAAACTTGTGCAGGGTCAGCCAACGCGCCGGCACAGCGCTTCGGGGCTCTCCCCTTCCCCTACCTCCTCCTGGTTTGCATTTGAACTGTTTACATTGGTCACAATCAAATTGATCTACGATAATTTTTTTTTTTTAAATCTCCATAATGCTTTCCTATTGTCTCTTGGCTTTATGAATTAGTTTGACTGTTTCAGTGAATGCTTTTTTGTCTCCTGACTGCACATTATCAAAGGGACACTTTGTGCCCGCCATTTGCATTACAAAAGCAGTGCATGGTGTAGTCTAAGAACATAGTTTGAATTTATAGCAGTTGAGTCCTGGGTCCTCACACGCACTGGGCTCAGAAAGAGTAACGGGGGTTCCTGCCTTCGCCAAGTAGCCAAAAACGTTTGGATCGCTATCGGTGAAGTCACAAGACTTCAACCTGCTTTCTTCACTTGCTGCCAGTGTGCTTAGAGGGAGTGATAAAGAGAACGCGTTCAGTCCGCTCACCTATTCTGCAGGCTGCGTGAATCAGTTTAGAGACGGGCTCTATGACCTGCTTTATATTCAGGCTATAAAAAGTTGCCAAGTTGAGGTGAGCTGCTAGGGGGAAAAAAAATCAACTTGGAAGCTGAAAACTTGATTCTGTTTATCACATGGGACTGGCTTGCATGCTGGAGGAAATACTAAACACTGAGCAGGAAGTTGTTTTATTGGAAATGCATCTATGAGGATAGGAAGAAAAACCCTTTGCAAAGTTTGCACAGTCTTTTCCTTGGCTGAGAGCACTGAGTCAGCCTGATAATGCTGTTGAAGTGTTAGCTGGCTCTGGCATTTAAGAGTCCTCATTGCTTTTTCAGTGCAGCAAGAAAACGCAGTCCATATGACACGGTCCTCCTATAGACAAAGCCAGCCTTTTCCTCTTTCAAAAGAAAGTATTTCCTCAACTTATTATAATAGCCTAATATCCCTGCAGTAAGATTATCGTAGCATTACTGTTAATAAATCCCGGTGCTGCCAGAGTTACTGAACTGCTAACTACGAATGCAAAAGCAACAGGCGTGCTCAGTCTTGTAAAGTTAAAAATGCATAAAAACATGCAATGTGACACATCCCTCTACTGCTGCATCCCCCTACTGCTACAGCAAGGCCATACGATGCGGCTTGACTTCTACAAGAGCCAATTCCTACGAGATGGGCTCTGAGATGCTTCCCATCGCTTCCCTTACAAAAGGTTCTGCAGGCGGCTTTGGCAACCACGCCAAAAATAAAAGGTGAGGAAAGGAGGCAGAATCGGACTCTCCTCAGGAAAACATGCTGTAAAGCACAGAGCCGCTCCCCCCTGAGTTTTAACATCTGAAAGTGTGCTCACAGTGCAAGCTGATTAAACAGAGTTTGCTTTGGTTTTGCAGGCAGGGGGGGTGGGAGGTGGGGGAGACTTTTTATTTGTGAGGGCTGAAGAAGGGGGAAGAGGTACGGGCAATAGTGACACTTTTTAATGAAGGAGTTATGCTGGGGAAAAAAATAAAGCTCTGTGCTTCTCTTATTTCCCATTTCCCCTTTTGTAAATAATTTTCTTGCAAGAGTTGTCTGTGAACAAGTTTTGGCATTTGCTAACATAAATATCCTTTCCAAGGCTTATGGAGAGGCATGGTATGGTTTGGGATGCGCTGCCAATACTTCTCTGGTGGCCCCATCAAATTATTCATAATGTGAGCACTCATTAAGGAAAAAAAAGTTCAGATCATCCCTTGCACAGGATATTACAGAAGTCAGAAAATGGAAAAACCTTTTAACTGACCTAATCCATTCCCTGGCTGCTACAATATTATTCCTTCCATACCATATATTATTACCCGCTGCCTTTTCCAGTTCAGCTTTAGCTAGTCCAAGCAATGGTGCTCCTGCTATTTCCTTTTGGAGACACTCCGATAGACCTCAGTGTTTGGAGCTTGCTCAGGCACATACCAGCTTTCAGTTGAAGCTGCGTCCATGCAGACACTCCCACGCCATACCAGGGTAATTGAGTGGAGATTTTCCCATGTTAAACATTCCTTTAGTGACTGTATGTATGTGCATGCAGAAACACACGCAGGACTTGCACACACACATCAACTTCTCGTAATAAGCTTAAGATGTGATTTTTTGCTCTACTGTCAAGACAATTTGTGATAATGGGACACGGCCAATGCACTTTCCCATTCTCTGCCCTGTTTTCCTTTATTATTATCTTATTGCTGTACCATAGCCTAAAAATAACCAAGGACAGGGTAATTAAAATAAGAATTGCACCCGAAAGATCAGCAAAACTGTCTTCAGCATAGCACACGACTGAAAACAATGAAATATTACATCCAAGTGACACTGAAGTAACCGAGGAAATGCATCATCAGACTTCCAACCACATTAGAGCTAAAACTCACATCCTACAACTGACGGTTTTTAGTTAAGCCAGCTTCACTCTCAGACAGCCACTGAGACGGCAGGAGGGTGAGCTGCAGCCCTGCACGGCCTCCCAGATTCCCCCTGCCTTTCCTAGGTGAGCGGCTTCTGGGAAGGAGGTAAAAAAAATCCCTGTCCCAAGCATGTTAAAGGAAATCTAAACTACCCGGTAACTCCATAAAAGTGCTTCTGTTGTTTTCAGAGCCAGCCTAAAACAGATTAGCTCCGGTAAATATCTCTTAACCAGAAGCCTTTTCTCAGCAATAAGTCACTGTTCTTATCTACCTTAAATGACTTTCTAGACAGGTGGGCTCGGAAATAACTCCACAATCTCTAGTAAACGACAGCACCAGTGGTTGTAATCCCACAGAGCTCCACCTAAAGCTTTTATTTGTGCTTTCTGCTGTCTTTCTCAGGCTGCCTTTGGCATTTCAGAAGCTCCCTCTGTACATGGGGGATAAAAACGCTCCCACTGCACCGTTCCTGGCCCTGACGGAATGACCAGGGCAATGGAGCAAGGTCCCTGACATCAGTCTCTGGCTTCAGGATGGAGCAGGAGCTTTAGGGAGGATCCCTAGGGAGACAGCACCTGCGTCATGCAGCCACCAAACAATTTGGGAAGCCCCTTGCCCTGAGCTTGGCCACATTTTCTCATGGAGGGACCAAGCAGTCACGCAAAGAAAGTTCAAGGCACCCACCGCGTTGAGGTGCACATCTCCAACACCAGCATGAGGTGGCTTTAAATTTGAATGTTTTCTTTAAAAAACAAAAACAAAACACACACACACACCAAGGAAGGAAATGAAAAGATAAAGCTGCTATTTTGCAGCTCTGCTTTGTTGGCATGGAAAGTCCTTGAACAGATGCCCCGTCCACCATTAAATATTCACAACATATCCTTGTAAAAGAATAAAGCCCACTCAACTTATAAGCAAAAATACAATGTGTTCTTCATAAAAAAAAGATCCATTTAAAGATCCAGGAGGAAAGAAAAATGAGGAGGGGAAAAAAAAAAAAAGCCAGAGAAACAACACCGTTCTCGGAAGAACCAGAGACTCTTGGAAGTAGTGCACATTCTCCAGCGTTAATTTTCCCACTTAAATTACAGTGATGCTGTAGCCTCATCTCATTAGAGATCATTGTCCCCAGTAGACAGTTGTGTTTATGGGGGATTCTTGCTGTTCCACACCTGCTGCTCAGGTTGCTACGTGATCAAGCCTGCATACAAACAGCAGTCTTGAGGTTGCTGGACTGCAACTGATGAGCCCAGGCTAATTCAGGGGTGATTATGTAGTTTACTGGACCACTAAACCTCTTTAAGCTTGTAATTACTGCCTATTTGAGTAAAGAACATTCAAAAGCAATTCACTGCATCATGCCTGCCACAGCTGGAAGCAGGCTGCCAGCAGTCTGCGGGGACATTAAAATCTGCAGGGACGGGGATTCGAGCACAGCTCGTAGGCACTCACGGTGGCAGCGGCAGCCAAGTGTGTTCACATTCCAGCTCACCTTTTCTGACCAGGCGTACTATTAAAGGTGCAATGAAAACTATAGAAAAGCAATAAAGATGACAAATAACGGGACATAATTGAAAGAACTGCATTTTAATGACTCTCCCCCTCTTCCCTCTTCTTCCCCTTATATTGGCTTAAAAAAAAAAATTAAGCCTTTTTGTCATGACAAGGGAAGGGTAAGAAAAGGCCTTTTGCAAAACGGGAAATGCGCTGCATCAATGTGAGAGTTTCTCTTTTGAAAGCTGGGGGCGTTTTTCATGTTTCAAAGTTTTAGAAAGAAAAAGTTCACTTGCAAAGTGAATGCAGAGTAATTCTTATTACATATTTGCCAGCAATGACGATGCATAGGCATCTTAATTACTGAATCTTAATGAAATACTCTAAGAGCATCCTCTTGCCTCTGCATCACTTGCAAGCATAGGGAAAAGCCCCAAACCACCACTTTGCAAAACAGCTCTACCCTGCACAGCCACACAAAAGTCAGGCACACGTCCTTATTGTAGGGATGACGGGTTTTATTAATAATAAACAAATATCCTTCTGATTCTTTTCAGTTTTGAACCGCTCGAGCCCTCATTTTCAAGTGTGCCTCTGTAGCTCTCAATGAGTGGGAAGTTATTAAAAAAAGAAATCTTATTTTTGCACAACCAGCAGCCTCTAGGAAGGGGGCTGGAGGAAGAGCGGCAGGTAAAATGGGACCTATGACGCCAGCTGAAAGGTTGGTAGTGGTGATTTTCACAAGTAAGCAAACTTGAGGTCCAGAGAGGATTGCTCTGGCAGAGCTGAAGAAGAAAAGCAGTGGCAAACCCCTTAGCGCAAGAGATGGAAGTGCCCAGCGTTGCTGCCGAGTTCTGACACAGTGTTGGCGTCACCAGGAGCTCCAGAGAGGTCGCAACGCCTGCCTGTGGGGCAATGGTTGAGGAGCTCCCTGGTTGAGCCTCCCTCCATGTTCCTTCCCCCAGCCTCTCCATGAGACCATCTCCCTCTTACTTCAATGTGTGAGGTCCAGGAGGTGGCCTAACGAGCCGTACTATTAAATACTTGCACGAAACATACTTTAAAGCCTCGCTGGACATTCGGATATCCAGAATTCATCAGGGTTGTCTCCCTTCCTGCTAACAACTGCCACAGCCACCTGGGAGAATGGTGTGTGTGAAAAGCAAAAATAAACAAATAAACTAAAATAAACTGTTCCTACTGATACAAATAACCCTTGACTGAAGGTAAATTTTAGGCATGGAGCCTCTTTCTCTCCTTATCTATTAAAGTACCTTGTTTTAAAAAACAGGGAGATCTCATCTGTAGTAATAATCACACAGTGTGTCTAGAGAGGGAAAGAAAAAAAAAAATCCATGCATGCATGAGCATGCCACTGTTAACAAACATCAGCTTTTAAAGGAGAATATAAAAGCATTTGGGAAGTTTATTCTCAAAAAGCATGTAAATTCCCAACCACAACAATCCTCTGAGTACCCCATCCAAGCTCCAAGGAGCCACAGGCTTGTATGTTATCCAGCCATCATTCTTATTAATATTCATTAGGAAGGTCTACTTGCATTTTCATCAGCTGCAAAGGTGGCAAAAGAAACAATCTGAATTCTTTAACACACAGGCATTATCAATTCAACATCTGCCAAATAGGAGCACATACAGATCTGAGGATGAAAATCAAATCCAATTTACCTGTGCTAGAGCCGGGTTTCACTTTCCAACACGGATCGAGCTATTCCAGGCTCTCCCATTTTATTCATCCCAGCTTTTACATTCCTGGTAAACACATTCTCTATTATTTTTACCTTTAACATGAGAGTCCCTCACAAATTACCTTCTTCATTCCTTAGCTCTAAAAAGTTCCCTTCTGTTAAAATGGCCCAAGTTCAGTAAGATTGCATATATGAATAATACAGCCAAGTCTTAACTCTGCAAACTTGACTAAGCAATTCTGCTTTCGGACTAGAGAATTTATTTTACTACACAAATTCAGCGTGTGAAATCTCTTTGACTGGCTTCAGCGTGCAGAACGGTGCAGAAACACTGACTTTCTGACCAGCCTGGGCTACAATTTAACTCCAAGAAATGAATTAAGAAGTCTCCAGAAGAAAACAACTGCTCTAATTAATTATTTACCCTACTTAGCAAAGAAACCTGGCTGATAACGCTAATGAATTTAAGAATGAAACAGGCATGTGTTTCCAGGATGATATTTACATGTGCTAGGATGTGCACGAAAAACGTAGGATACAGATGTCCTGAAAAAACAGATCCTGATTCTCCTCCAGATCTCTAGATTTAACCCTAAATTAACATGCATTTGCCCACAAGTTCATCACATATTGATTCCTTTCTTTATAAAAACCTCATTAAAAAAGCTTGGATGGTCTCCAGGATGTGACTCTTTCCTTTTGAATATCTGCTTGGATCGAGAGGGCTCTCCCATCAAAAATAACCTTTTCCCCTCCGAAGAAGAGGCAGCTCTCCAGCAACTTCACATGGCTTTCAAAACCCTGGAAAGACCAAATTGCATACTTCCTTACCATGAGTTGGCGGGACTGACTTCGCTTGTCAGTGGGAATATGCATGAGGTGAGGCTCCTCCTGGGCTCCACGTGCCCGATGCAGGGGGACAAGCCCTGAACTGGCACACTGTGCACGCGTGACTTCTCATACAGTGACTAGCTGCAGTGAACGCGGCCAACGCAGTGGTGGCGTGAAACCTCTGCTTCATTGCAATAGCAACATTCCCCCCTTGACTGCAAGGAGGCTTTTGTAGAAAGCCAAGCAGCCCCTCTTTGAATAAGAGGGGGAGAAAGGGCTGTGTGTGGCCCTGGATGTCAGGATGTAAACCTGAGACACCACCGAGGATGTGCCTCAAAGCAGTGTCTTCTGTAGGCTGATGGATGGATAAGGCCAGGACAGTGGTTTTTGGAAAGGGCTTTTCAAAATCCAGAAGAGTCAGCCACGAGAAGCCAGCATCCACCCCACCCTCAGCCTGAGCATCTCCACCCTCTCCTGCTTCGACTCGTCTGAGGTCCAAATACATCCAGCACCATGCACGCGCAGATGCCTGCACAGATACTACTATAAAAGAGACAACTGATGTATTTGGAAGCAAAAGCATTTAGATGGCATGTCACTTTCAGCACATTTATGATATGATGGCCATTAATAATGCAAGAGGATAAGAACACTTAATCAATTAATTCATATTTCAATACTGAGCTCAAAAGCCCCCTCTCTGCTTCCCCCTCCTTTCTGAACAAAATTCCATTTTTCTTTTACAAAGACCTAAATGAAAGTAGCCGAAGACCAAAAAAACGTCACCACTAACAAGTCATAAAGTAAGAAAGAGACAGCAGGCACATTTGATCTTGCTTTATACATGAACCTTTCCAAGATGACTGCTCCAATTAAAAAAAAAAAAGTAGCATTTATCATTTTGATGATGTGAAATGATGAACTTGACTATTATACACATATATTGTTTAATGGTTTAATTTATTTTAATAACAAAGAGAAACTAGATCTTTACAGATGAAAGCTTTATTTCATGGCTTCAGTGCAACTGGGATTTTTAAAATCTGTGATGTTAACCAAAATGTGATAATGGATGTTCTCAAGGGCCCTATTTTATAGCATTTTATGCAGAGCCAAACTCTGTGTAAGACATTACAAACATGATGTCTAGCCCTATTTTAAGAAAGTAGAACTGACTCTGGTGTCAGAGGCCCCTGTAATTGTTTTCTGTCTGGTGCTTGTTCCTCCGAACAGTTACTTTTGCAGCAAAGAGTGACGGTAGAAATACTGTGACAAAGGCATTAGCTCTCTGAAGACTTACTATAAAATGATATTGAAAGGCACCATTTGTGTGATTTTGGCTGGTAGGGGACAAGAGTGCAATTGCAATATGACTACTTTACCTAGAGCAGGCTGCCTTGAAGGGTCTGTTGACATCCAGAAGAAGAGGGGAAAAAAAAACATACCAAAAAAAAAAAAAAGCTAATTCTGCTACCATTTTTATGTCAGTTAATTCCTAAGATACAGTTAATCAGAAACACCTCATCAAACTTCATCACGCCCGTAACTCTTCTGAGGAACTTCTCATCTATTCCACTTTCTTCTTTAATTTTTATCTCAGTAGACTGAAAACAGCTGTTTCAGGCAACTGCGGCACTTGTGCAAGTGCACCATTAAGGATGCCCGTGATGCATTTTATACACGTATATACTTATTTACACTCACAGAGGTATGTGTGCATGCAAGGAGGTCGAGGTAATTTTGCAAACTACCCCCTCCACCCCCAAAGGCTGGGACACAACCAGTGTTTTGGGGAAGACAGCCCAAGATGGCAGCTCATGATTAAAGGCTGTATCATCCCCGGCTGGGTGGCAGCGAGGCCCCGGGTCTGATCTGCCAAACATCCCCTTCGTCTGCAGCCGATCAGCAGATGTAAGCACATAGGCCCTGTCAGGTTGACATATCATTCCTACGACAATGTCAACGAGTATTAATGTTCAATTATCTGTCCTAGAAATAACCCTCGCTTTTATGCATTGTGTAACTGCGCGCATGGCACTGCAGTAATGCGAACGACAAGGGCAGAAATGCCCGCGCTAACCCGGTCGCTGTGAGTTGGCTTTCCAACATCACGATGACATTGCCTCGCGGTACTGAGTGGACGCCTTCCCCCTCCTTTCCCTTCCTTTTTTCAGAAAGCATGTTGCAAAGACCCCAAAGACCTTTATCCTCCTCTTCGTGTGTCGCATGTCACCAGCTCCCATCAGTGCACCAAGATACACTCAGAAAAGACAATATTTTGAATTTGACGCTCGCGCACAACCACAGGGAGGTCGCTTGTTTGCTTTTATGGAGGGCCATAAGCTGCCCGCTACCTGCCAGCCCCTTTTTATGCCCCATGCTTGAGTATCTGTCATTTACCATCAAACGCAAATGTCAACAGCGGCTTCTGCCAGTGCTGCATCAAGATCAGTTCATGTCCAAAGTGCAGCGCTGGAGCAATTTGTCTAAATGACGCATTACAGCTTCCCTTTGTCAAAGAAAGTTAAAAAGTAGAGAGATGGCTTGAAGAACAAACACGAGCTCATTCCTGGAATCTCTTACTACTGTTCAAATATTAAAATTATCGATCACTTCCGCAGAGGCCAAATTCAAATCGGGCTCTTGGAGCAAAAAGCTAAGCGAGTATTTCTTCTAAATCAGCGTTACGGACAAATTGCCGCTCATTCAAATAGGCTGCGATGGCGTTTGCATGATTTCTGTTACTATGGCACAGCTTCCTTGAACTAACATTCAAAGGTTATCAGCTGTAAGTTGTGCTTGCTAAGTCTTCTTATACAACTCACAATCAGAGGGAGGGAGTGGGAGGAAGCAGCGTGATAACCAGTGCCAGCTTTGAGATAAAGCCCTCCGCATAATCTCTGTTTATTTTGACAACCATCTAACCACAGCACCAGGCGCAAAAACAACCCAGGTGGATGGCTAAGGGAATTTCTCCTGCCTTATCACGACTGCATTATATTTTGGGGGTAAAGGGAAGCAGAGTCCTTACTTTTTCAAGATAACTTTGAAAATTTAAATAATCGCAAAGTCTGAGGTTTTATTGTTTGGATTCGCTTGGCTGGCTGGGTTGGGTTTGGTTTGCTTTGTTTTGTTTGGAGGGGAGATGACTGTAACAAAGCACATTTTATTCTATGCTTTTCTATTTCTGGAGGTTTTGGAGAAAAAAAGTTTGCCATATCAAATTTAAGGATGAAGATCCTGCTTTGAAATATTTCCCACCAAAGGGGATTTGGGGTGTGTGGAGTAAACACACCATGGGATCAAACCAGAGCAAAATCAGTTGACGGTACTATTTCTCCTGCCATTCAAGCCCAAAGTTGCCTCCAACGTACGCAAACTCATTTCCCCCCCTTTTTTCCTCTGACGATTCACCCCACTGTTTACTCAATCACTTTAGGTAGGGGGAAGTGATGAATGTTGCTGAGTGCCAGGTGTTTTGGTGCAAGATGAATAACCCCAAGGAGCAACCTACACCGAGTCCCAGGCTCCTGTCAGCCCTATAATTGATGATGTTTTCACCGTAAGGGGTGGGGACTGGGACACATTAAGGCTCAATAGGGAAGTAAAGGGAGCAAATTGACTCAGCAACTATGCCTTTTACCATGGCTTCTAATAAGGATAAACTGATTACTGCCAAATGTACTTTAACATCACGGGGGTGGGGTGGGGTGGGGGGGAGGACGAGGGGGAATCAATCTACTCAAAGGAAATAAATGCAATACCAGAAGTTTTTTAAAAGCAAACTTTTATACTCGAAAGTGTAGCAGCGTGTTTCAGCCAGTGCTGCTTCTTTCCAAGTTGCCATTTGCTGCCAAACCAAAAATGAATTTGCAGCCTTAAAATGCAAGGACTAAAAGATGAATGCTGCAAAACGATGGCTATAAAGCCAATGTATCTTTTTCTAATCTCGTTCTCAAATGTCCCATGACTTTTATAACAAAGATGTGTGCTGAAATGCTCCCCCTGTATTTCAAATGTCGGTTTTATGTCAGCATATTTTTACAGCGATTCAGAGCGGATGCTCCACGGCTGCAGCAGGCGGTGGGGCAGGAAAGTCAGCTCCCCACCAAGCCCCAGCTGCCAGGGGTGACAACCAAGCTGACAACGTAAGGATCCAGCAAAAACCATGATGGGACAGGACCGCGGCCATCCGGTGCCACCGCGCAGGTAAGCACCAGGCTCCTGGCGAACGCATTTCAGCTTTTGCATCACACAAAATAAATCAAGGAGGCCAATGAGGTACATCAAAATGACTGAAGAGGTAAAGGCAATTTTTGTCACCGACGCAAGACTTTGCTGAGGCTGGTGCCGGCGCTGGGCGCGATTTGCCCGTGCACCTGAAAACCCGCGCATCGTTTCTGTCATTAGAGATTTGGCACTGCCCTGCCACCGAGGGCCACCAGCTCGAGCGCGCTGCCGCAGAGTGGCTGGCGGCTACAGCAGCCAGCAAGGATGCTGCCCGACCCTCGGCGGCAGCCTTCGTCCCTGCGCATTGTCACCATAGCAATGAAGCTGGATGTGGGCAAATGACAAGGGGCTGTCATCGCTCGGCCCCAGCCTGGCAGCCTTCAGGATGATTCTCCCTCATCCCCCCTGCATACATGAACAGGTCCTCAACAGGCCCCAAAGTAATCATCTGTCCTGCTGCAATGTCAGCGTTTTGCCGGTGCTGCCGGTCACAGCGTGCGGCCGCTACACCTGGCGGAGAGCCTTTGTTTTGCTCCCGGGTGAGTTTTCGTGTTTTAGGGAAAATAAAAAAGGAAAGCAAGGAAGGGGAGAGATGGAAACGAGGTGGCCGTACTCAAAATTGAAATATCAGAGAGAACCGAGGAACAGCAAAAGGAAAGGAAAAGACATCTGTTACATAAATGGCAGTAAAATATGAGAATTGTGAGTTAATGTTTGAAAGGAATACATCAACACTTTCCATACAAGGACTCCGACAAGGCATAGGGATGTTATTGCTAAAGTCCAAAGCTGCCTTTAATATTAAACATAGCAGCTGTATGTAACATGGACCCGCCGCCCCCTTCAAGGAAGCAAGCGCTCGGGGTGACGTCGGGATAACGGCGAGGTACGGCAGGCTGCCCCTGGCAGCCAGCGCTGCAAGCAGGCTGCTCCGCCTTCCCGCCGCCGCCGAAACGGGGGGACCCAGGTATTTTCACAGTACTCCTTCCAGAGATGGTGCAAAGAGACTGTTGTCTTGGTCTGCTTCCCTGCTGCCATAGTGGAAGGATGGCAAGAAATGACAAAAATCATAGAAGGCAAATACTATCTCATCTTGAGCTAGTCTGCCGAATTGGATTAATCACAACGTCGCTATTTTGGGAGGATTTCTGCACGGGGTCAATTTTTACTCATCCCACCTCTGCAAACTCACCCGTTGCAATCGCGGCGTTTGCAGAAAATGGTGAGAACGGTTTGGCTTGGCGGTTGCCCTACTTCGCTCACCTCGACCGCGCATCTCGTATTTTGCTTTGTGTTTAGCCACACAGAATAACCAGACTTAACAGCGATGCTCCATATTGCACAAGCCCTCTCAGCATTTGGAAAACCATCTTTTAATGATATTTAATTTAGACTCACTTATATGCTACATTTGCTAGTGATCACATTCACTTCCTGGCTACAGCCCCGTAGCGTGCAACACACTTGCCGCTCCTCAGCAGCCCTGGAAAGAGAATTCTCTGCTTGAATGTTTTAAAAACTGATTTACTGTTCCAGAGAAACAAGTACGCAACTAATCTTCCAGGGCCAATGTAACGCATAAGAACAACTAAACTGAAACATATAAATTCCATATATACTTAAAAATATTATTGTCTGTAATTTAATATAACAATATTTCTAGGCCTATAACCTTGCACGCAGAGGCAATTTCCCAAGCATTAATACTTAAATGGGTCATATGCACCACATCTGTCATTCTGTCCTGAAGTCTATGAGGCACAACCAAGACTCTGCAAGCCTATTGATTTTTCTAGCATTTGCTTTAATTTACTTAACCATTGAGAAATCCATCAGTACATAAAGGGCAACTGTCCATTACTGCCTCATTTGCAGACATTCTTTCCCCTCATTTTTTGGTAAATATTTCCCCTTAAATCGCTGTGTGTTTACAGTGTAAAAATGAATCCGGAAAGTGCTCACACCTGTTTCTGTTCAGTAACTGCTGCACCGAGGTATATGTAATGTGCTTAAAGATAGAATAAATATCTAGGCATTATTACATCTGTGTGCAAAGGGTGGTAAATTAGATCCTAATTACATTAACAGGGATTCTGCCTCCCAGCTTAAATTTTACATGAGCACTCTGTAAAAATCCAAAAGCTCTGCTGTGGTTTCTTTACGAGCTGGTGATTACAGCTACTTCCTATGCGGTCACTAAATATTCTGTTTACAAATAAATGAAGAAGCTTTGAGCCAACTTGCCAGGGTAATAATCCGTTTTTTCCCCCAGCAAACCTTTACCACATAAGCATGGCAACAATCAGAAGCCCTGGCTTCATCTAATTACTCTATCACATAATTTCACAAATTGCCTTTTCACTGGGGAGCCAAGTGCAAAACACGCTCACAGTGGGATTTCAGGCAGCAGCTTTCATTTACTACTCATTTCTTGTTAAATTAAACACAAAAACACCAGTTGTGTGAAAGAAGTCAAAAAGAATGCTTGCAAATGAGCCAGACAAGTGTATCTTATATTTATACCATTCGCACAAAATAGCTCATTGGCAAGCTGTATTTTTAATGGCACCATTAGAGCCTTTAACCCTTTTCGAGACCTCACGCATTTTCAGGAGCGAGCAACCTGCCCTTTTGGTATCGGGCGCGTGGTGCAAAAACCAGACTGGCAATCCCTGCGAGCACGGCATCCCGACCCATGTCCGGGTGCTGAAATCAGGCACCGGGCAGCACGGCTGCCTTATTAGACAACATCACATCGCTTGGTTAATAACTGGGGCCACCAGGCACCTACAAGTCCCCTCTCTAACTCAGTGCTGCAATTAAAGTTTCAGCATCGTCACATGCCGCAGACGACTGGCTGCTACCAACCGCGCCTCCATGCAACCCCTTCAGCTTCAGGGCTTTTAATGGGGAATGACCCAGGAGGGAATTTGTCCCACAGATTCCTAGCACCGGTGCATTACACCCATCCAATAAAAGGGAGGGACAATCCTACAAATACATTGAGTGCGATTTGTTAAGTGCACACGGCCACAATTCCTATTTCAGCCCGGTGCATCCCTCGAGGTGTGGGGAAACCGGTGGGACCGGAGGGCAGAGAGACCCAGAGGGCCAGACGCCTGCTAATTATCTGCGAGCTAACGAGGCAGGATTTTAGCCTGCCACCGAGGAGCACAAATTATTTTGAAAATAATTGCGGTGAGTGTAACGTTGCCAGTGGAAGTGAACCAGAGGTTATGCTGCTATAAGACGACGTTTTTACATCAACAAGTACAAAACTAAAACACGGCCATTAGTAATTAAAGCTGGTCCTTTTGTAGCACCAGAGCCAGTAGGTCAGGTACCGTTTTACATCACAAACCAGGCCTTTATGGCTGTAGATTTGCCAGCATTATCTGCACAGGGAGAAGAAAACATTAGCAGCAGCTGTCTGTGTGCTTCGACATTGAAAATCCTATTCATCCAGACAGGTGGAGTAATTTAAAAGCCAATGTGGTGCAATTTTGATGCAACTAATGCCACTGTTTACTAAAATGCCACCATTACTACTGTTTATGAAAACATTACTAAAATTGCATTTTATTCATAAGAATCTGAAGATCCTGGTTACTGCCAGCTTCAAAATTATTCTGCCCCCGATGCAGCTAACAGCCCTCCGGGGCTCACAACCCGCCGCACCGACGGCCCCACGCTCAGATCACAGCTCGGGGGGTGGCGGCGAGGCCACACAGTCAGGTTTCTGCATTTCTGCGGCACAAACGGGAGACATGCCTCTCTGGATGGGCGAAAACAAAGTCTGCCCGCTAACACTGAAGGAAGACATTGGGACATCAGGCGCGGGGCCCGATACAGAGACTCCCGACAACAAAATCACAGGTTTATCCTCTCTGCCATTCCCATGCAAGCACAGCGCAGCTCCTGGGTCAGCACAAAGTCTGTGGCAAGTGAGCAGAGCTCTGCCCACGGATCTATTCATTAGCCGGATGCATCTAATATTGCATTTACCTTCCTGAAAACGTCAGCTAGGGACCCTGAGAGATCCCTAGGCTGATGTGAATAATTGTGGTCTAGGAAGAAGAGTTTCACTTCCAAGTTGCCTTTAGAGAACGGAGATTGCAAGCTGCCTAAGCAGAGTGCCCCCATCTCCCCTGTGAGTTTAAAGAAATTCCTTGAAAAACTTCCAGTATGTGTATCCTGAGCAGACTCTTTTTTATACCAGTGTTAGACTACCTCATTTGTTGCATCACTGATACAGAGCATCATAATGCGAATAAATTTGGTTGTTTTTTGTTTTGTTTTGTTTGTTGTTGTTTTACATAATCCCAAAATGTCTTACTGTACAGGCTGGATTAGAAAGGGTCAGCCAGTAGTCAAGAAAGGAATATTCATGCTATATCTAGCATCTGAGAAGCACTTTCTGTGCAGAAGTTTCTGGTTCATAAAACAGAAGACCCGTTGGTAAGTCTCCTAGACCTTGCCTTATTAAAATGATGGCCTACCACTGAAGTGAAACGAGTACTCTGTGAGGTGTTATGGGTCTAAATCAGGAAATGATGCAAAAGACGAGGTAAATTAGATAACTACATATTAACCTAAACTCTTTTCTGCCTACTTACCTTCTCTCTACACATATATTTAGCATTGCTGTAGGTTACAGGGTGAGGAGCTGGAAGTGCAAATGTTGAGTCTGATCAATACATTTGCTCATATATTGAAAAATGGATTTTCATTTGAAAATTGAAAGCATTTGGGGGGCAAAGAATAGCATTGTTCATGGAAAATTTAACTTTTCATCAAGAAACAAATACTTTCCACAAAAAAAAGTTTTCCATAGGAAATTTTGATAGCTATACAGTAAACACATAACTGGTTAAAATTAGGAATTAGGGCTTCTTGAATATATGCAAGGAGAAAGATGTGTAAGCTTTAACAGTGCGGATCCTGTGTGGTTGAATGTAAATGTAGGAAAGAAGAAGCAAAATTTTTAAAATGGGTAAAAACCAACTCAATTCTCATGCCTGTCCTGGAACAACAGGCAAACAAGTTTACCCACTACCATATTCCCTGCAATATCAGTGTTGCAGTTTATTCAGACATGGGTTAAGTTCATGCAAACGGATGTAGGATATTCTACGCCAGAGCAAGGGAATGCATCTTACACAACTTTATGTACCACTTCCAAATCTGACCCTATCTGAAAGGCAGCTTATCTTACACCGCAGATTAACACATCTCATCAGATATGTGCCCAACTGGTTTGGTGCCTCATATTTTGGCACTTCACCTGATCTGATTAAGTCACTCACTAGCTTACACTGCTGCTCTGTGAAACTCCTTAAAGAGTTAGGAGATTGCCAATAAAAAATTAACACTGGCACTTATATACATAAGCATATCTGAGAATCAACATAGACTCTTTTGTAGCAACTGTGTTACAGGACAAGCTAAACAAACAACTAATAATGAACAACTGAGCCCATGAATTTATCCTCATTTCCTGCTCACAAACTGCTTGCCAAGATACTGTTGTTTCCTTTGGTGTACTTAGTACTGCAAATTATTTGCCAAAATATTTCCATGGATACTTCCAGATTTACAAACTGGTGGTCAGATTCTTCGCCCCCCCTGCCTTTCAAAATGTGATACATGAATTTCATACAGCCGCTTTGACTGCAGAAAGACAGTAAGTCACGTAACACATTTCTGTTCCCTGACTGGAGAAGGCTAATTTTAAAAATGAAGTTGCACATGCAAAATATCATAGCTGCAAATTTGAAAAGAAAGGAGAGGGTGGAGAAGAAAGCAAAGCATCTAGTGTTGACTTAAAAATTCTTATTACTGCAAACATTCTTGCTGGTAAACTCATTTCTGAGAATATTTATGCAAACAAAAGGAATTCTAGTACAACCAGAGCAAGTGTAATTTAACATCTGAATTAATGTTTATCATGTTTCAGCTTTTCAGTATTCCCTCGCTTCTACTCATATGTGAAATTCTTCTGGTGTGTAAATACTAATGTGTTTCAGCGGCTTCCAAATAATTCAAATTCTTTAATGTGCTGGTGGCTTCCACATTGGTACAACAGTGCCTCCAAGGTGGAAACTGGGAAAAAGATAAGCTAGCCCTTTGGGAATACGCTCTCTCTCTCTAAAATCTAGCCTAGGCTGCTGGCTACTTCTGATTTCAACCGAAACACTTCCCTGGATCACTGCTCTTCCTGAGACCGGCGAGGAGCTCAGGATGAGATGTTTCCTACCCTGTAGTTTAAAACAACACGGTGGCTGTCTTCATCAGAAATGAGACTGAATCATAGATATGAAAAAACAGATGTTATGACCACACCAATCTTCTGTACATGAGAATAGCCTAAGCAAGGAATCCAGCTTCCTCGAACCAATTGACTAAAGGACCCTGTATTTTTCTTTTCTGGTCTAAAACCAAAGGTTTGTAGCACAGCTCAGAGCTGGCAATTTAATAATCTCTAGGACAGCATGAGATCTCAATACATGAGATGTGTGCTTTCCAAGAAGTCATGCAACTGGAGCAACAGAAGCACTGCCAAGGGTAGCCACCATTCCTCCCCTCCTCCCTCCACCAAAGAAAACAACAGTTTTCTTTTAAAATGGCAAAATTCACCCACGTTAAAAAATCGGACAGTCCTTGGAAGCTGGACAGCAGGTCAAAGCAACAACCTCAACAAAGATTTTAAAAAAAAATGCTTAAGGTTTTGACAGTCCATGCGCTCCATGAAACTCAAGGGTTAAGAAGTTAATTCAAACTGAGTTACCTAAATCCTGTTTGTCCTCCTTTCTGGAGGTCTCAATTCAATTCTGACAGAGCCTCAGAATAATTACCTTCTCCCATAATAAAATTTCCCATTTTCTCCTGTTAAAGATGACTGCCACCGCACCTCCGCCAGCAGAAGGGACCGTTTGAACACCCCTTCACCATGAATTACTTGCACCAACCTGCAAGTTGGTTTTGCTCACTGCTCCTGGGAGTAGGGGTGCACGGGCGACCGAAAGCAAGCCAAAAACGCTTGGCTTTCCCAGGAATTCGGGACAGCTGGCACTAAGAAGTCTTGCAGATGTGGAAGAAAGATTTTTACAGCTTTGCCCACAATAAAATCAAGTGAAAGAGGAGACTTGCGTATTTGGGATAAAGGAGGAAATAAAAAGCCCAACCCGTTCTGAGTCCAATATATTGAAATATGATCCCTGTTACGCAGACGAGCTCCAGGAGCTCTCTGGCATTTTTCAGAGCAAGTACCAGTTGGTGCAGGATGGAGGGTTGTTGTAAGTAGTACTGTGGGGAAAGTTTTGAGGGGGGCTGTTTTGTTTTAACGTTTCCAAACCCTCTAGTGAGGAGAACAAAGAAAACCCTTCCTGTTTTTAGCCAATCATTTCCCCTTTTTATGTTTCCAGCAGCCTACTTTTGTACCCATCTGCCCTCTCGCTACACTCCTTTCCAAACACAGATGAGAGTTCAACAAGGGAGTAGGGGCTGGGAGCCAAATTAACCCCCCTTTCCTCCCAGGGCAGGACCTCATAACCCTGGAGGGATAACAGAAGACTTGCAATCCACCTTATCCTTAAAAAGTTGTTAGCCTGTAAAATAATCATATATAAATGAAAATTATCGAATTAAGCAGTGTGACGGTATTTTTCTAACAGAATAACGTCTTGTGAAGAGATGCAGACTGTTATAAGAGGATCTAGCTGAGTAAAAACTGGCTCCTTCAAATACCTGTCTCCAATAAATTCTTTTATACAAATAACAGCTTTGCTAGATAGATTGCATACTGCTTATTAAAAGTTATCTTGCTTATTAAAATGGTATCAGGCAATCAATAAAGATTCAGAATCCAGATACATAATAAAAAAAAAATCATTTTTTACTGTAACGTCAACATACTTCAGCTACGTCTTTTATTTTCTGCTCGGTCTCCCATTTCAGCAAGATTTAACCTCTTAAGGAAACGGTTTTAAAAGCAGTTAAAAATAATGATTAAATTACGGGATTTACATGAAAGAAATCCTTGGCCCATTCATTTCTTAAATCACAGTAATTTGTTTTTTAAAAGGTGTTTGAAGTCCTTGAATCTACCTCTTGGCACCATTAAAAAAAAGTAGCTTATAATCCCCTAATGTACTTAAATAAAGCCTTCAATAGTTTAAATTGTTATTAAACATCTTTTGGGATTATAATTTTATGGGTTTTTTTTTTGCCTGATTAGATGATGAACATGAAGATCATCAAACGCTCATCATATAACAAACTAATTACATTGTATAATCCCCAAAATGAGGTTTGAATCCCAACATTTTAAATTAACCTGGATTTAAAGTGTGCAGAGAATTCATAATGAGTGGACAAAACACTTGAAAAGACATGCTCCTAAACTCCCTTCTTCTAGTTTTAAACAGAAAGGTACAATTGCTGGGACAAAAACACAGCGTGGGTTGAAGCAAAAACTAATCCTGTTGCCACAATTAAATTTACACAGATCTACTTGTATGCAACGTTTTTTTTTCTTTCCCTTCCTCCAAGCTTTTCCCTTATTTCGCAATCCCTGCTGAGGGCTATACATTACAGTGAGGAGATTGGCTTGAAAAATGGTGGTGAGATATGATCCCTGAATGTAAAGTGATCCAAGAAATAATAAAAAAAAGAGGGCCTGCAAAATTTTGCCATGCTGCAGCACACCCTGAAACTACCCTTAGGGCAACCTTTTGGAGCCCATCTCCAGCACAGGACTGCTGTGTTCCAGCCCCTCTGATAGCATTCAGTGTTCACCTGATGCCACCCCACAAACCCCACCTAATTTTTGGCTCAGCTTCTACAGGCTGGGGACATCCTCACCTCTTCACCAAACTATTAGTAGCTTTTTTTTTTTTTTTTTAAATAGTCACAGGCCATGCCTTGCACTCCAAATTTTAGCATTTCCCTAAAAACAGATTTCACAAACATCAAAATTCACCGGCTGGTGTAATAATCTACCATCATAAATGTCAACAAGTTCCACAGCTATGTTTTGCCTAACTAATGGCCAACCTAGGCAGCTATTCCAACACAGATATTAATAAAACTTCAGTCAGAATATCAATGGTTAAAAAGTAAAAACTGCAAAGTCCTAAATGTTAGTCTGGCTACCACTTCTCATATTGTTTTAGTTGATTTTTGTTGTTGTTATTCTCAGGGGAAAAAAAGGAAGGCAATTTGGATGAGTTTATCCCCTAAAGTGTTTCAGAGCATACTGCCTGCATCCGCAGAGGACAGCGCTTGCCTACCCTTTGGGCATACGTCAACTCAGCTCTGCAGATCAGTCAAAATAATGGGGGGCTGCAGCATGATGCTGAGTGGGAACTACTGCCCAAACAGTTCAACAACCGGAGAGGCTATGGCCTCGCACTTGATTTTTTCTTCAATAAAGAAAAAAGAATTTCCTCCTAAGTGGAAAATGAGAACTAAGTGACAAACCTTAGGAAATGAAGTCAGTACACAGAGGAAGACTTAATAGTCTTTGAGATGGAATAACTGCATAGAAGGAATTAAAAGAGGCCGTATACTTCTAAAAGATTGTATTAGACCTACATTTATTTTAAATCTTTCCAACCATTAATCATTAGTATGACAGACACAGCAATTACTGTCTATTTTGTTTAATTCCATGCCACTGATGTGTATTAATATTATAATTGTGAGAACAATCTTTTGCCTTTGAAAAGGAGGGCTCCCAAATTAACAACCCGATTAGGAATTACCAGCAGTCAAGAGGATGCTGCATTTTGCCTTTAACCACTGCTTGTTTCCTCCCTGCCATTCTACAGATGGGAAAGTGAAGGCAGGTTAAGCACTGGGGGCAAAAGGGAGAGATTGCCTGCCGTGACGTGTCCTTTGCCTGAACAGAACCTCCTCCTATCTCTCCCCGGCTCCTGCTTTAGGGGAGACCTTGTGTCCATCCTTGGGAAGACCAAACTCACTGACAATCAATCAATCAGTAGATGATGTGGGATCTCTGGTTTCCTCAGCTGACCGTTTCTCAGGATGACCTCCCTCCTGCAGTGGGGAGCCCAGACAGGGACACTGTCATCCCAGTTTTCAGGGTTATAAGAGAAGTCAGGAGGCACAAATTCAAAAGTGAACCAGAGTCTTAATTTCCTCAGTCTCTCACCCCCTGCTCTGCTGATCTGATTGCAGCCATGACTTGGGACTGGGTGTGCAGCAATCATCAGGTTTCTTTCTACGTGGCTAAGCAAGGTTCTCCTGCACCTTGTAAAGCCACTGACAGCAGTATCCCGGGACAGTGGTTGCAAACACATCTGTCCCAGGCTGCCAGCAGGGACATTTACAGTCAGGTGAGTACCAGAGATCTGCCTGCCTCCACCCCAGGAAGAGACCTTTGGAGCCCTCCACGATGCTGCTGCTGAGGCAGAGTTTGGTACCCCATTTGGGCCTGTGGAAGCACCCCCACTACCTGCTAGAACTTGCACACTGAGTTTTTGGTTGCAGAAAGGACAGCATCCCAAGCAGCTTGTTCAACGCACTATGTTGCTCTAGCACTAACAGTAGTGTTGGATCTTCCCATGTTATCAACATGCTTGCCTGGGGGACATCTTCCTCCATGCACAAGACTCATTGCTTTTCTGCGTGCACAAGTTCTCTGGTGGCTTCTCACTCCAGCAGGAGCACTCCTAGCTGAAACACATGCTTGGGAGAGCCTACAAGCTTGTCCAGCCTTGTTTTAATTTGAGGGTACTGTCCATGACCCCACGTAGAGTCATTTTGAAAGGCCTGTCGCAACGTCCTAGCAGCAGAAGGTTTGACTTTGGGGGGTGTGAACCAATTCCGCTTTACTGAACTGACTGGACAAGCCTGGAGCTACCCTGCTGCTGCCACAAGAAAAAGCTGCCCCCCAATAAATCTCTATGCTTCATCTAGCTGGGCTTGATCTTCACAGAGGATGGTGGATTTTCAAAAGCAAGCTTTAGCCCAGGCTGTAAGGTAGGAAATGCAGTGGCTTCACCGCATAGGTCCTGGGGGTTCTGTATTTGAGCTTTCCAGGAGAAGGAACCATCTTACAAGCAGATGGCCAGATGGTGACTCCCAGGGACAGCTACCATCACCGCACCAAGCTCTGCAGGTACTCTCATTTTCTCTGTTGCGCACCGTTATTGCACAGCAAAAGAGTGAAAAGCCACTTGCATCCTACACCTAATGTGGATGAAATAGGGTCTGTTCTCTGGCCCTGAGACTGTGCATGAAGCCAGCTGCAGGGTCAGGTGAAGCCCACGTAGCTAAATACTCAACGCAGGATGACTCCTTCCACAAGATCTTTCAGGAATCACCCCTGCTGTCTTCTGCTGTGCTCCCAGGAATGGGTTTCAAGGACAGTAGCTGGCCCAGGCTAAAAGCATGCCAGAGACTGCTCAAGCAGTTTAACTTTATAGACAATCACGTTCCTGGCCTGGGTGATGTTTAATTTACTAGCACAAAAACAGCAACAGGCCACTTCCAGGAAAAAATTACTATAAGTATTAATAATAGTAACATATAGTACTTAATTCACATTTCCTCAGCTGGGAAATACGGGGACTGATGTGCGGTTGCTCAGTGTCCCCTGGCATGCCTTGTCACAGTTGTCCTGACTGCAGAGCTTGCAGGGCATCTTCTCAAACCAGAACCTGAACTACCTGCATCATGCTAGCATGAGCATCGCTACTGGCATGGCATTCCTGGAGTGTTTTGGAGGGAGATGCCCCTAACATCACATCTACCTGCAGAGAGACACCGGGCTGTCAGCTCGTCTTGGGAGAGGACCTAGGATCGAGGAGCCACCATGTCTGCACCAAACCAAAAGGGACCTTGGCCTTTGGGAGCGACGCGCTGAACGCAGTAGGGACAGGGCTAAGGAGCTGGGAAAGCTGCGGCACGGCTGATGCAGAGTCTGAGATTAACTTGGAGGCATCTGAGGCCCTCTCCAGCCTCGGAGGAGAAGTGCTCAGGCATGAAGGCTCATTCATAGCAACCCAGGACCACGCGGGGCAGAATTCCCCACCTGATCCCTGTGCTGACAAGAGTCAAGGCAGATATCTGGTTTCTTGGCGCAGCGGGGGACAGAGGGGCGATTTGCGTGAGCGCTTCCTCTGGTTTATGAGCATGCCCTTGGCTGGGCTCCACCGGGGCTGGGCAAGTTGGCCGGCTGCTGGTTTCACCCTGACGCTACCTAAGGGTGGGGGAGAGAGTCAACTGCTGAGACTAGAGGCCAGAGCCATTCTTCACTACCGCCTGCAGACCGCTGGCGCCCCTTGCCCAGGCCTTAACCTGCTGGCACAGAAAAGCAGACAGAAAATCTCGGGCCAAAGGCTTAAATTCCCATAGTGGATGAAAACACAGTGACAGATCACCACAATTTGATGAAAAAGAAGAAGGGCGTTAGAAACACTTTTCTAAATGCTAACATTAGTAGGTGTGGTACACAATATAAACTCTTTAAAGAAGCTCCAGCACCCAGCTTAACCCCGCACATCTGTCCAGAGCTTTTTATTTCTAATCCCAGAAATAAATACAGGTAGCTGTGGCAACAGAAATAGCTGCTTATCCCCCCCACCCCTTTATGACGTTAAATACAGTGGTAACTTACACTCTGGGAATGAGAATGTCTCACAAAAAAAAAAATTATACTTTTCTATTAACCAGATACATTCAGACCTTTCATCATGAAGCTTCTGGCGATCTCTGACAAACATCTGAATAAGGTCTTTGTTTTCTTGTGCTTTGTTTTAAAGCTCCCCAATTATTTGCTGCAGTTCTCCGGAGCACAGAACCAGGGGCCAAATGCTGCTCTCTGCTCCAAAGCAGTGATTCCCACGTCAGCTAACGGGAGCTGCAGCTGTGCGAGCAGCAGGGCAGGACAGGTCTCCGAGGTTATTAGTGTAAGCTCAGTCACACTTTGTGGTGACGTCCTGTTAACAACTGCGACTCAAACCAAAAATCTAAAAACAACACACACAAAAAAACACCCCAAAACCATAAAAACATACGCTCCATGCTCTTCCCCTGGCTTCTAGCAAATGAGGCAACAACTCTGCTTGGAAAAGTTCCCTGAGCTGCCTGTCAGTAACATAATACGTATTTTTGCTTTCTATGACTACTACAACTATGACATTTTCCATGTTTTATTTTGCATATGTGATCTAGAGTTCACTTACTGTTAGATGCTGGAACAGCCATGCCCTCATGATATTTGTGGCTACTTTGGGAAAGATGCCACGCTTTTTATGTCGCTTTTTGTCCTTATCTGGATCATCATCATCACCTGTGCTGGGGGAAGCTACACTGTTGTCCAAGCCGTCACCTGTAAATATAGTGAATCAAATTTTGACTTATGCTACCTTTATATACTTCAGCCGAAGCCTGGCTTTGGGTATAAACTGCATGAATATTTAAATGAGGTAAAAATTGTTTAACACCATAATTCACCAGGGGTTGAGGGGATGGGGGGGAAGAGACATGGGGAGAGGGTGGGTCTCAGGACTGTGTCGGCCCAATTCTGGATTATCCTGAAGGACAGTGCAGCCATTTCTGCCACTGGATTCAGCACTGTNTTTTTTTTGCAGAGCATCCTGCTTGCAAAGGTGGAAAAGGTGGCTTTTCTTCACACTGGGTCACTTCCCCAAAATTAATCCCCATCAGCTACTTTGGCTGAGATGGCAACTAGGAACACATCGATGGTGTCCCATCCCCACGATGTGTGGGGAGCTGGGTGTCACGTCCCGCTCTGGGATGTGAAAAATGGGGTGAATGCAGCTCTCTTGCAATATCATACTCTCTTCCCAAATTCAGAAACAACCACAGGATTGGCGCAACACTTAAGTCTTTTCTAGACGTCCAACTTACCCTGACTTTTTGATGGGACATGCACAGCTAACTGGCGTCCCCTCTGCCCAGCCTCAGCCCAAAAGAAATTCATACTGGGATAAGTAGGTACCAATTTGACATACATTGTATGAATTAACACCCAGCTTTGTGCTGATGCACCACATCCATGTAAGGTGTCTGCTCCCGTTAAACAACAACTGATCCAGAATGAATCTCCTTAATGCAGAGAAGGTCTTAGATGCTTCCCATCACATTAGCAACATGTCTACAGGAGCCCATAACCGTGTACCAGCCAACTTTGGTCTGGGCTGACAGGCTAGCAGTGAAAGGAGAATAAAAGTTGCAGTGCCCAGCCAGCTTGCATGCAATTTTTGTTTCAAACCCTGAAAACAGTTTATAAACAAGTCCACGCAGAAATTCAGTCTTCCCACTCCCTGCATGTGGATTGAACGATATAGCTTGGCTAAAGACACTGCATTTGTAGCAGCATGGAGTTGTGATGTTATTAGGCAAGTGTTTTTCTACACCTCCAAGCAAGAATGATCAAGTCGTCTGAATTGGGCTGAATCAAAACTCTCTCTGTTAGCAATCAAACCCCGCCAACCACCAACAATAACAAAAAGTATGTAGACTGTCAAAATTATGATTTGTTAAACAGCTTTCAACACAAAAAGAGTTATTATTAGCATTATATTTTTAGCACCTGGCTGACTGTGGCAAATTTATAATTGTCCTTATGACGGGGTCTATGTCTTTAATGAAATGATAACCTTGAGTAGTTATAGAAACAAACAAGATTTTTATGAAGAAATCAGATATCTGACAAATTCTTTGAAAGCCCGATATGTAAAAAAGGGCTTTTATACAGAGAAGCAATTCACCATATAAAATAATAATTCATAAAAGAAACATGAGCAAAGGAAACAACTCAACAGCATTTAAAATTCCACGGGCTAATCCACTTTCTGTCTGAGAGAGGCAAACAAGGAAAAGAAAAGTATTACGCATTCATTGATTAAAAATGAAAAGCTTCTAACCTAATGACAGTGCCTTTCACCACCTCCCTACAATTGTCCACCCCCCACCCCCTTTTTTTTTTTTTAAATACACTCTCTCCTCATTTCAAACCCCCTTCAGATTAATTTAGCAGGCATTGCCTCGTGCCTGACGGGAGGAGGACTCATTGATAATTTATGGAAATATCTACTATAATCCAAGGGAGATGACTTTTTTCCAGCTTTGTGCATCAATAGATAATCAAGGCCTTAAAGCAGCCTGAGCTTCCCATTACCTCGGGCAAGAGAATTCCTGAAAGCATGCCTCCGGGGCACCTGAATTATATCCTCCATTAGGGGAGGAAAAGCTTTCTGCATTCCACCTATAACACTCCCCAGAACCTTTCCTGTTTATTTCTGCTGTATGAAAGCAGAAGCATTAGGAACAGGATTTTTTAAGTGAAGACTTATGTAGATACAATGGAGAAACCTTTCAAGCGCGAGCCAGATCACCTCCTTCAATCCCTGGCAGTGACCTATCCCAAATAAAAGGTTTCTGTTACATCATTAGCTCAAGCCAAAAACAGCCTTGGCTTAATGCACAGTTTGTTCTTCCTACTGTTTTTAGGCAAATACTGCTACTTTACTCCCATCTGGGAGGGAAATTACACTGCTGGGTTGTAATCTAAGACAAGATTTTCATTGGAAGCAAATGCTTTCAATCCAGTGTAAATACTGGTGCATGTTCAGAAAAGCCTAAAACAATAAACCCTGGCCCCATCCGACCCAAGTCGGAGAAAGTGAAAGGGAGGGAGTGGATAATAAAGCGCCTGACTATCCTAAAAGCAAATTCTTCAGTAGACTTTTATAAATTGTTTAACCTCTTCCACTTTTTTAAATTGAAAATTGATCCTGTAAAGACTAAACCACAGAGAGAAGTCTAAATGGTCAATTGTGGATTTTAGTATTTCCATCTACTTTGCAACTTGATATGCTCACCTCTNACAAACTTGAAGAACCACTGACCAGCCACACGGTAGCAGCTACGAACTGCATTTGTAAAATGTCAGAGGCGACTTTGTTCCTGAAGTTGACTTCTCCTGCCGCCAAATGAAGGCAAACTGAAAAGGTGGAAATAATCATAGAAATGATGCTAGTCCATAAACAAGCTTACAGCCTCATTAGTATAGCGGGAGGCTCCGCTGGGTGATTTATGCTTGTTTTGCTGATGCCATGAGGAAATGCCATAGGGCAACTTTAGCCAGCTGCTAATGGTTTCTGACAGCTTCTTAGCAACTAGTGCAAGCAACGCCGTGGCGTTTGCTAGTGACAGAAACCGAAAATGTCATATTATCTGCCCATGTGTCACGAAGTCCGTGTGGCAATTAACTAGTAGGCCAGTGACTGAGGGGCCAGAGGCTCTTAAAAATGGCCCGTGGCTATTCGGGGGCAGAGCAGGCGCGCTGCTCGCATTTGCGCGGCACATATGCACGGCCGTAATGCAGCAATCTGGTCCTCACTACCTCGGTCTCGGCCACTGATGAGTTTGGTCCGCTCGGGTCCTTTGTCTGCAGAGGAGCTCCCGCTTGCCTTCTCTTTAGGCACCGTGTGACATTATCAGAGGAATTGCAAGTAATCTGTCTTGATATGATCGTTGGAAATGGCGCTTTAATTGGCAATACCTGATTCTCCGGTTCTGAGCGCCGAATCCAAAGGTGCTAGCTGTTTTTCTGCTCTCTCACAAATTAGTCTGAAAGGATTTAAGATCACTGAAGCAGACTCATTGCCTGTCAGACTGCTGGGAGCGCAGCCGCTCTGCACAGCGACGAGACACTATTTAAGAAACACCGAGACTGTAACAAGCAGGAGGAGAGCCTCAGCTCCGCGCTCCGCTTTCCGAGCTATCAAAACCATGCGCTATATGTCAAACTGTCAAACCTTTCAGCGTGGCCATTCGCCCTTTCAAATAATATTTAAGAATTGTTTTTACTAAATTTTATAGGCCATGGTCTAGTGAAAGAGGCCAACCAACAAAGAAAGGAATTTGTACTACAATTCGTCCATGGACGATTTCTTGCGGGACCTGGGCCCGTCCCCATGGAGCGAGGCAGGTGACCTGTGGCAGCTCCCGGGCTGCCGGGCAGCTCGGATTTCAAACATGCTCCACTCCAGCGTCCCTCAGTTGGCTATTTAAGCACACCCAGGCATTTAGGCCGCGCTATCTTGTTCCTTTCAAGATGGGATAAAGCGGCATTTATCGTATTCAGGCCGCTGAATGGGTCAGGCTGGCCATGCCAGCAGGGGCTCCTCTCACTCGCGTCCCCCTTCCCTGCGCGGTCGCCTCCTACAACTTCCCTTCCCCTCCCGCTCCCCAAAAACTGGAGGCAGAAGCAGCAAAGGGCAACCGAGTTTATAGTGGCTCCTCGAGCCGTTAATGCTGTCTTTGTCACGGATGATCTGCTATAAACCTTTGTTGGCAAAATAGGTACTTCTGGAGAGCAATGTTGCACATGCGCTTGCATTTATTGGCAGTCGCTGTTGCAGAAATTAGGTGGCAACTGGAAAACTCCCTGAGTTTCACACCGAACCAAAATTAAACATCAGGCCCTGCAGCGTTGGAAGGGCAGGGAGAATAGCATAACTAGGTCCCAATCCCAACTCAGAGAAGGCTGGAAATTCAGGTGTCTTCAAAACCCCAGCCTTTCAAATGCTTACACGTGAATTGGCTGATGTGCTAGGGTGGTCTCTAATTTCAAGGAAACTACTCACCTGCATCAAGTTTGAAACAGTCCCAAGGCTTTTTGAGGGCTTGGATCTGTCAGGAACAGAAACCCGTGCCCAAATCCACCAGCTGTGCAGCACAGGCAGTATGGTGTTCGCACACACAGCATTCCCCACAAACTGCCCTGCCATGGTCTCTGCTCAAGAGCAGAGGCAAGTAGGACGCAACCCCCTGTCTGTAACGCATCCCAGTACATGCTTGACTTGAGCATTTATGCTTCCTCATGTGGCTCTTTAGATCAACAACAACTTTTCTTCGAATCTCAATGGCAAAGCGCCGAATATTGCTTTTACACAAGTATCTTCACCAGACCCAACAGGTTATTTCTCACTATAAGTAGCCCCATTCTGTGACCAACTCTGTATCTGCAGCACAAATACTTTTATATCACAAAAATACATGCAATTCTTAAAAAGCCTGCTTCCCACACCTCTGTCACAAGCACCGAAGAGTGAGAGAGGAGCTTTTTGGTCCATGGCAGTGGCTCAGTTTGCTGGGATGGGGCAAGAGGAGGGCATCAGCTTCGTAGCAGGGCTGAGAGCGGCACGGCCCACCAACCCGCGGGATGACCACCACCTCCCAGCTTTCAATGTCTGCTTCTAGATAAGCATCTAAATCCATCGCTTTAAGGAGTTCACGGATGAGAATGTGCAAGAAATGCCCCCCGAAGCCCTGCGAAAGACCCGGAGCAACTTTTAAGTGCACCCTGGACTGCATGGCTCCATTAACAGAGGACTGAATCAGTGTCCTCTGAAAGACTCACAGCTCCCTAAGCTGAACTTATTTTAATGCTTCCAAATCTCTCCTATTAAAAGCAGCTTCTGGCTTTTGGAAGAACTTTAAGGTTTGCACATACATTCATGTTTAGTAAGCTAATATAATTTAAATATCCAGAGACTCCGGACAAAAACTACTGACTTCTGCACTAGACTTGCAATGTTTTTTGGTGCTATGAACAGAAACATCCAACATGGTGCCCCAAAGTTGGTGGGCTTTTCAGTAGTGTGATTTTTTTTTTTAAATCTACTAAAATTGTCTTTAAAAAGCATTTAGACGTGTTCCTCAAATTCCAGCCTTTGCTAGCAGGAGAAATCCTACATTGTCTAAGCCAAATATTTAACTATTCACTGGCCAGCCACAGCTGTTTGTTCTTTTCTCTGTTAACCCCTCCGGGAACCCAAATCATTTTAGTAACCTTTCCAGTTACTGGAAAGAAGGATGCATTAATAACTTTGAGCAACATAATGCACTAGAGAGATTTAAGTGGCAAAATGACTTTCTTTAACCTTCCTTCAATGGTCTGTGCTAACTTAGAGTAACTATTATAGTTTCCACACCTTTACCTACGCTATCCTGTTACAGAAAGTCATCTCCAGTTTGTTGGATACCCACAATGCTGACTTTCTATCGAGCAAGAACAGGCCTATGTGTGAAATGTAATTTTCCTGTAAGGTACAAACTATGAACTCTCAGAAAGCAGGCGCAAGGATGCAATAAGTTTTTTCAGTAAAACAAGAGCAAGAGTGAAAGAAACATGCCACAACCTGCTGTTCACAGACTTAAAACAAGAACTGCCATTTCACACCACCAATATTGAATGGACTTGGGCAATCGAAGAAGAATATGGAGGGTTTTTTGTTTGTTTGGTTGGTTGTTGTTGTTTTTTTCTGACAACCAGCTCCAATTCATCAAAGGAATGTGGTGAGAAAAAGTCACACCCGAATGGCTCTGAGGTGAGTCAGAATGGCTAATATTCCTGTTCACAAGTGTACAAGGGCAAATAAACTACACAGAAATGATCGTTCCTCCTTACAGCAAGGTGGGGAAGGAGGAAAGCTGAGCAGCGCAAAGGGTTGAATGCTTGGTTTTGCCAGGAGAGAGATGGAAGGCACTGACACGGTTCGGGGCTGCATATCCAGCTGCTAACCCAAGTTGTACCTATGTGCTGTGCATAACTGGAAGTTTGCACATGACAAGGCCTGTTAAATTAGTAGATTTCCCTACAATACAATATTTTAAAATTTACATACACACATGTATAACAGTAACCCACTGCAACTCCTCTCAACCTGCCAATACCCAATCAAGACACACAAGCTGAGGATAGGGCTACAGGAAAAATGGTACATCAGGAAGCTTAAAGTAGCTGTGCCATTTCTTTACAGAGAAAAACACTTGCTGTTAGTTTGGATCCAGAATTAGTCAGATCTGATGGAAGCGCCCACTTTAGGACCTCGTGAGGTCACTGGCAGTCATCTTGGTGCATTCAAGAGGCTACGAAGCAGTTCCAAACAGGATTTACAATGATGATGGAGGACTGTGAATTCGAAATGTGGTGTTGACGAGGGACAGGTTTATTTTTTCTTATTCCTTAAGGAAAAAGCCTTCTCAAATATACTTAATGAAAAGTTAATGAGGAACAACAAGGTTGAAAATGAGCATTAGCAAGTAACAAATACTGTTGTGCTTGGGTTTGCATGCATCTCTTATGGAGATGCATTGCATGTTTCATGCAAGGATTCAGACCATGACATAAACAGTAGGTGGTTGTCAGTCACAGATAGTATCCATATTTACTAGATACTAAAGAAAACAGTTGCAAAAATATCCTAGACAAATATTCATAGATGGAGTAACCTGGACAAGTATAAATTACACTTTGGCATTTGACAAATTTTCAGTTTTTTCCTTGAATCATTGTACTTTGTTCTTTAGAGACAGGAGCACCTTTTTCTAGTAACTCGATCCTCCTTTTTGACTTGAATTCCCTTCAGGCAAACAACGAGCAAATTAGCTGTCTACACAAAGAGTAAAAACAGCATTGATGAATAGGGGAGGGGAAAAAAAAACACAGATTTTACTCATTTTCATTTGTTCGGCAGCTTTTTACAGCTAAAATGAAGGAAACCTCTTCTTCTGCACAATGCAGCACTTCTTAATAGGGTTCACAAAACTCCACTATTATGAGTAAGTTGTGAGATATTTCTGGAGCCAAGCATCTATGCTCCGTATGAAATATTAAAAAGAAAGCAATTCATTGTATGGGAAGCAAACAGCTTTCTGCTGCCAGCTACAGAAGTTTACTTTGAGCAGTTGGAAGCAAATACCCTACAGAAAAGAAAAGTATCTGGTTAAACAGAAAAAACATCCTGCTTCATCCAAGAACCGTAAAAAGCTTAAACAATTTTTTTTTTTTTTTTAACCTAAAAGCCAGCTTGGAGACCACACCACTTCGTGGGAAAAGCTGCTTTTCAGTCATTCTCTATTTTGTTCAAATATAGGTCTTTTTTGAAACATATTTTCTCCAGCCTCTGCTGGAGAGCTGGTCTTCCCAGCCAAGGGTTCCACCACTTGTGTTTGCCATGAGAAGTCAGCCACACATGGCTGACATGCAGGTAAATCCACAGTTGGATGCGCTTGGACTTGCTCACTTACAAAGCAGGAGCACAAGAAGCAGCAGGTGGAGCACAGGACTACTCTGCCAGGGGGGAAATATGCCCAGCTAATACCCCAAATGGCCAAGAGGTCAACTTCTGTAAATCTCTATAGCTCCTTAACAACTGGCTCTATCTTTATGTTTATCCAGTTCACAAGACACTTGACTCTTGGACTGAGCACAAGCAGCTATAAGAGGCTCAAAAGCAAAGATCAGAAGCATATTAGGTATAAACTAAGGGACGCATTATCTGTGGAAACAGTTTATTACAGTTGAGCATTTAAATAGGCTTCCTTCCCTAAACAGAGCTAAATTGCCCTGGGCCCTGCCTGAATGCCTGCTCCAGAGGAGACGATACCGTAGATTTCATGTTTTACAACAGGAAATATGTGGCAAAACCTTGACACTGTCCAAACCATTCAAAATTAGATTTTCCTATTGAAAAAAAAGTCAAAAGAAAACATTTCATTGTTGGCTGACACAAACCAAAATGCTTGGGTTTGTTGAGCCAATCTAAAGCATTTTCTTTTGGGCCAATTCCAGACAAACCGATGCTGGCCCAAGCTGCAGTGTGCCCTACAGGAACTGTAGCTCAGATGCTGTTTGCCCCAAATCTTCTTTTGTAGGACTGGGTCCCATATGTCACAGGAGTCATGTAACCATAATGAACAGGAGAAATTTAGTCTAGATGTGGGGCAGGCAGCTTGAGATTTTTGACCTATCAAGTCCACACGAGATATTTCCAGTTGGAAGTTCCCATGTGTTTTGCTTCAAGTGAAAAAGTTCTTGCATATGTGCAATGCATTTTCTTCTACTTCTAAATAGTAGTAAAAACAATTATTTCCCCTGCCCCTACTCCATCAGGAGCATCTGACAACGAAGAGCAAGGCATGATTCAAAGAAAACTGACATTAAACTTCCCTTTGCATGCCATGGCAGCACCATGCACTCCATTTCCCCACATGGAATGGTAACTCTGCAGCTATCAAATACAGAAATAAGAGAAACGAGAACAAAATGTCCTCCCACAATCTACGTTCTGTCTTTTGACAGTAACAACATCTCAGCTACCATTGCTACTGCTTCCAACAAACATCCATCATCTCACACACACTTACAGAGATCCACTTGCAGCAGCCCGTTACCCAAACTCCAGCCACTGAAACGTCTTAACTGGGCAATTAGTGGAAAGACACCTAGCTTTGAACTTAAGCCACGAATTATTTCTTTATATTTAAAACAAGAGGAAGACAATTTTGATTTGCTATGGAGGGTTAATCCAGAATCCCTTCTGAGACAGACTGCTGGTTCCCACTGCAGAACCCTGTTTCTCACAGCCATGGAACGGAGGGCAGAGAAGAGGGCTAGCCACGTCCACCTAGAAGAACCACTTCCACGAAGTATCTTTGAGGTCTGGTGGAAGTCAGATACCTGTGTGGTGGCCTAAATTACTGAGCAGAGGGAGGGAAAACAAAAGAGACACGGGAATCTTCCAGTACCTGAGCTCCATATGAATGCAACAGGAGTTGGACCCAAAACATTTACCCTCCTCTTTTCTAAGCAAACGTTACAAACATTTGCAATCGTGAGTGAATGGACAGCTTTGGACTGCACTGTGAGCTCCCTCCCATCACCCTGTGCTAGCACTGCCTGGAATGCTCAGAAGAAGCCTGCTTCACGCTCCAAAGACAAAGCCTTTTGTTAGCAGGCATGTAACCAGCTCAGGAAAACACCTTAATTACAAAATAAGCAGCCCTCTGTCAGACCTTTTAAGGGAAGAGCATGGACAGAATTAGCAGTGTTTTTCCTATGCTGTCCCCACTGCTCCTTGCTGCCTGGTGCCCTAAATCCACTCTCTTGTTCTTCCAGCAAAAGCCGACCACTCCGGAGGGCCAGCGACAATAGCGGGAGGCTGCTTCTTGGGAAGGAGGTGCAGAAGCCAAAAGGAGATAAGTAGATTTGACAGAGGCAAAGCTCACACAAAATTTTCTTCCACTTGACTGTCCCTCTCCAACACAAAAGGCAAAGCTACTCTGATGAGGTGGTGCTTAAAAAAGGCTACAATGGGAAAAACAAACCTGGAGCCGGGCTTTAGAGCTGTAGCGAGAGGCGCAGTGCTGTCAGCCGTCTTGCAGCAAGTGGACGGACACACCGCTGCCACCGCTCACATGGCTCCTGGCACTCTCCTTGTGGCACGGTGAGCAGGAGAGGGGTGGCTGCAGAAGTCCTTTCCCACCCTTTCCCGCAGCTCACACAATGGCACGGCATCAGAGGGGAGAGCACTCACGGATGCTATTCTGCACTGACAGAAGCACAACCACTAGTGGTAGCCAGCATGAACTTCACTTGGACTCATCTACAAACTGGGGTTAGAAAGCCCCAATTTGAGTAGGACGCAAGCAGTTGCTAGAGAAGATGGCTGCTCACTCTGACCAGATTTCCCTTGCTCTACACGGTTGGGAGGTATCAAGCAATAGCCACCATGGTCCTCCAGAAAAGTGGAATCTACTTTATCACCTCTGGTAATGTCCCTTGGGTGCAAGGAGGTGGGGTGGCACCAAGGGGCAGGTTGGGATACAACCTCAGTGCATCCAGATGGATGGCACAAACCCAGCCCCTGCAGCAGAGCCTGAACACTCAAGAGGGCTTGGGGGACCCTTTGGAGAAATAGCATTAATGGGGAGGTGATCTTGACCACCTCAGCACTGAGGCTGAGCAGCCATCGCGATCTGACCCAGGGGCACACAGGCACCAGCAGCCCTATGAGATAGTTCAGTCCCACGGAGCTAGCACATCCCCTTGGGCTCCAGCTTAACGTATTTGTGTCACTGCTATGGTTTTGGTTTCCTGTGACTTTCTATCACAGCTTCTGGCGTTCTGCTATTTGTCTTGCAGTGCAAATATAGTTTAGGGTGGGTTTTTTGTTTGTTTGTTTTTCCAAACTAAAGAAAACCAAAATGCAAATCACCCCCAAACAAACATCTCAGATTGTCCAAAACACACAATGAATGGGAAAGCAAAGTCCGATCAACGCTGGACACCTAAAAATTTCACCTGAATATCACCGACAGGTGCACATGTGCCTTATTTTTACCTCTTTCATCTTCCATCACTACATATTCCTAAACATTAGCCACCTGGGTTTACCTAGAAGAGGCAAACTGATGGGAAGAAAGGGAAAAAATTCTGGTGCACCATGGAATTTGAGTATTATTTATGTCACTACATCTGATGGCATCAAAGATAGGAACCCACTGTGAGAGGGATGAAGGATGGGAGTGAGGTAACTCAGCCATTTCCAGTTAATCTCTCTTTGACTCCATTCCTACTCTGTCAGTGCTCAACCAAAGTCTCACACAAGGCTCAATGCAAACATAGAACTTAGCAGAAAGCCATCCGGTGTCTTAAAAAACAAAACAGAACAAAACTCAAACATCTCCCGAAAAGCAAACCAAAAAGATTTCCGGCGTCCCTTTTTGAATTCACACAGCTTGCTGTTATCTCTAATAGTTACAGAATGGGTAGTAGAAACAGGTAGTAAGAAAATACTGTATGCTTTTAGCAATATAATGTAGTTTAAATGACATAAACAAGCAACGAAGGAAGATAAAGAAAACTTCAGCTTTTGGGACACTAAAAATCATAGGCATCAGCTTCCGCTAGGCAGGTATAGACCACAAGGAAGAACAGTCGAGCTTTCCTGCTGGCGGGCTGAAGCAATCTCATACTTATTGAAAGGGCTGAGGATGTCGTCTCTCCCTTTCTTCCCGCTGGTGATGGAAAAGGACTCTGCCTGGCTCACTGCCTGCTCTGTGTTTCCTCCTGGGGCAGCCTGGCAGTGCCTACAAAGTCACCAGCTTCACTTTCAGAACGGCTCTGCCGAGCATCCCATTGCCCAGACAGTACCCTCTCTGCCAAGGTTACCAAAGAACGTGTTTCTACTGTGTACCCCATCCTTTTTGTCCCAACTTTCAAGATTTGCTTCTCAACTAATAAATCTGTGGGAGGACACACCACACACATGCTGCTCCTGTTTAAACACCAACAACTTCCCTGTGTCCTTCCTGCACATGTAGTATGAGCTAGAAGGGTTTTATAGGCACTGGTTGCTACATGAAGGAAAAGACTCACTTTTCTAAGCATTCTGTAAGTGCTGGGAAGAGAGAAGAATGGAAAGGAAATGGAAGGAGCAATCTGGAAAGGAGAAAGGAAAAACAGGAGACCTTGGCTCAAAGGAGAGCATTTACCACACCCTTAGCCCTGCCTTCATCTATAGAAGATGTTTGCTTTCATAAATCTTGGAAAAAATGTGGTGTGTGAGCTAAGTCGGCCCCTAGGCCGATTTAACTTGGATGACCTGAACGTATTCTGCAGATCACCATAGGTCTCACTGACCTTGGCAGTGACACAAGGATCGTATTTTCTCATGGATGAATTGCTCTGGAATAATTCTGCCAATGAAGTAGGCATAAATAGCCTTTTATTTAGCATTGGGCAAATATGATCTCTCTTTCTGCCTCTCACCTCCCCAAACAAAATCTATTTACTAGGAAAACCCCACCCTTCATCAAGGTCTGGGTACGCATCTCGAAGGTCAGACAGAAGCTTGGCTGCTTCGTGCTCATGGCAATGCATTTTCAGAGTTTGCCTTCAGCAAGATGCACTTTGGAGTTAACTGGTAAGATCTGTTGCTTTTGATTGGAGTGGTCAGCTTGCATATTTGCAGATTAATATATAAATATCCTCAAGCACAGAGGAGGGGGAAAATACAGATCAATAGTGGGAATGTTCAGCTTCAATCATCGAAACAAAACCCACGATCCTCACCTTACATCTACATGCAGGTGAAGAGCAGCTCCACTGAAACCAGCGAAGTTGCACTGAGATAAGCAGAAAAATCACATCTTGGTCTTGCAGAAAATCAACCAGTTTGGAAGGAACAGGTAAACAGCGTGTTCTTGGACAAGAGTCAGCACAGTTTGGATGATGCAGACCTTTCCATCCAAGAGTTTTTCTGGTTTGTGTGTCTGGTCACTTGAGGTCACACCACAGAGCTCCAAGGCTCTGCAGAAGCCCTGCATGCTTCCTCTCCATGACGGAGGTGGCTGAAGTGGCTATTAAAATCAGTCATTATTCTAATGCCATCTGATTCTTAATTGCTAAAGAGAAGTGGACTGAAACCACAGAAAGGGCTTTCTGGCACTGGCTAAGGAAGTATCAGTTCCGAGGTCTGAATAAGATCCCTGAAAAACACGAACCAGAGTGGTCCCTTCACGCTGCATCTTGATAGAAGCAGGCAAAAATTCAGAAGACTATTTTGATGAAGACCAGGATGGTTTTGTAATATAGGTATACACACACTCGGATGTGGATAAAAAGGAAAGAAAATACTTGCAAACCGGTATTCAAATTACCCTGTGACAGTCAAATAAATCCTAATAAACACTACTTCCAGTTTTGACTGTTACTATGAACAAGAGTCTCTTCTAATAAACTCACCGCATGTTGAGCAGAATGGAAACACAATTTTCCAATTGTTTGTGAACCACTTGCTTCAATCATACACAGCTTTCACTGTATGGCTGACCACTTACAACCTGGAGGCAAGCGTCTCAGTCTCCAGACTGAGTCGCTAAGGCTTTTCAGGCACAAAAGTAATTCTCCAGCCACACACTTGCACACTTTTTCACTGCAATGCTAGAGCAATAGTTGCCAATGCCAAAACTGGCGATTCTCTTGAGACACGAAAACACTTTCACAGATATCTGCCAATTATCTGAACAGTCACCAGCAATGCCAGCCTCTGAACCATTGCTAATCACACTGCCATTTTCTATGCAAAGCAGCTTTGAGTTTTGTAATTTATTTTAGCTGCCTGACCAGCTTCACCTGCAATTTGTGGTTTAGGCAAATGAGAAGGACAGACAGAGATTTTCATCCATAACCACAGGCTGAAATTCAAAGCTCAGCTAAAAAGCATTCTTACCTATATGTTATTTAACAATTTCTATGGAAAAGGCTTTGACGCAACAGCCATATTTACAACAGAAATGATCTAAGCAGTAACCTGATCACAAAAAAATAGACCTGGAGAAGGTCTTGCCTGTAGCACCACATGGAGACTCTCCTTCATGCTTTCCTCTCACCAACCCCGAAGGCTTTCTGCAAGTCTGAGGTTGCACATGAACATGCAAGGAGAGGTTCAGGACAGCGGGTACTGTCTCTGTTAGCTCAAAGACAACACAAGTTCCTATGCCCCACAGCACAGACAGAGAGCAGAGCTGTAGATAAGGAGGTTGAAGGCTCAAAGAAGTCAACAAACACGCTGGAAAGCCCAGCTTTCCGAGGCCCTGCAGGGATCTGTGCAGGTTACGACTTGCAGACGGCAAGAAGAGCAGCTCGCAAGGAAGTCCCCCCGGGACATCCCTGGAAGCACCTCACTCAGCTCCGTCCCTGGGCTTTCCCTCAAGAGCCATCCCTCAAGATCCCAGATAAGAGCCCCTGACAAGGTGCTGACTGAAAGCCTGCGCTGCTGCTGCCAGCAACCTGCCCTCCCTCCGCGCCTGCGAGCCTCCGGCTCCGGCACTCGAAACCCAGCACCATCCCCAGCCTTTGCACTCGCAGCTTCGCAAGGACGCAAAGCCCTGAATTTCATGTTTCTGGAGCACATCGGAGTCACTGTTCACAATCTGGAAATATTTTTGGGGACAGAATCCAAAGCGAACTTGCTCATCTTTGATACAAAAACAAGAGTTCAACATTCTGCATAGAAATTACCAAACAACAACAAAACACACAAAAAAAACCCAACTCATCTGCTAGTGAGGATTGCTTCAGATATGACTACAAAACAAAACGGACAAATGAGCCTTTTTGAATGCATATTAGCGTGTTTAAATGGACCGAACGTGAATCTTGTTAGTTTGGAGTGGAAATAGGTTTAACGATGGTTTTACATTTAAAAGCAGCCAAGGAAGGGATGTGGAGAGGAGTCCCAACAGCTGCAGCACCCGGCAGACAAAGGACCCTGTGCCCAACCAGCACAACAAAGCCAAGTCCCCAGTTGTTTGAATATGGTCATTCCTACCAAATGAACTCGGCCACAGATTTCATTTGAAGGCTTCGTTCATGGAGCCTTTCATCTCATGAAAGACCTCAGTGCTGTTTAGTTGAAAGTTGAGCAAACCATTGCTACCAAGTTTCACAAGCCCATCGACTGGGTTTTACATTTAAGTCCCCAGCTCCTAGAGTCATGCAAAAACCTTTCACCAAAAAACACACGCATTTATGAAGCAAGGAACCTCCAGATGGCAGAGAAAGCATGAAACCTGGCCTCCTGAGAGCTAGGCACGGGAATACAAACACTGCTCGCTCATGAGTAATATTAAAATATATATGTATT
>VXAL01008380.1:22755-32126 GCA_013399475.1 Chauna torquata | reverse complement strand
ACAGCAGCAAGATCTGCTGGGGCAGGAGACTGATCCCTCCTGTCCCATGAAGGCGGCTGGGAGACGCAATGTTGAGCTGGCCACCTCCTCCCAAAAACTGCAAGGGGACCCACCTGGGACCGTGCCCGAAAAAGCCTTGTTCCCTGCTTTCTGCAATAACTTTGCCTTTGTCCCCTCCTACCAGCACGGCCACGCACCGCCCGCAGAGACCCTGCTCCTACAATGCGCCTGCAGCCACGCGTTTCCCAACCTGTGCGAGTTATAGACATATTAAACTTCCCACGGAATAGGAGAAGAAAGCTCTGCTCCCTCCCTGTAATTATCAAATCAGCCCAAAAATGAGGAAGATTTGAGAATCCTCATTATAGCACGTCATAAAACACAGAGAGGTCTCGCGCTTGTTTTATGTTATTTGAGCAGCCTGCCAACAAAACTTTACAAAGAGCACAGGAATTCATGTTTGCCGAGATATTAAAGTCATAAAAGGGGAAATTTTTATTTTATTTTCCCACAGCCTAAATGAAGGTGAACCAAGTAAATTTGGCAAAGAGCACGAGTCAGATGCCATTTCCCACAGCAATGTGGTATTTTCCTCTGGGAATAAAACATTTTCCTTAAACTACTGTTTATAACTCTTATCAGTTCAACAGCAATAGAGCCATCAAGTCCAATATCTTGTGGAAAAAAGTCAAGGTCAACAAGTACTTGCATTTTCGTTTATCTTTAGCTGCAATTGCTACTGACATTCAATTGGGTAATAAACATGAGGACTGTCAAACGCTCTCAGCAAACAGGTGATCCAAAAGCTATCACAGAGAAAGAGGCTACTGCCAGGTAATCAAACAATTCTGTTGCAACAATTATGATTTGAGTGCATTCATTTACCGAAGCAATCGCCTGTCAAATTTGAATGAATATTGTCAAATCGTTCCCACCACCGGGGTAATAAGGGTGAGAAAATACAAACTATGTCCACTTTCTAGTTCTTACCAACAAAAGCACACCAGCATTAGTGAGACCCATCAAAAATCAAGTAAATAAAAAAATCCAGTAAGTATCTTACTCCCTGAATTGAATTAAAAAAAAAAAATTTAATGCAAAAAGCAGAGCAGATCAATCTCGTGTCGGTGTCTCACAGCAGCAATAATGGATGTGTAGAAAAACCATACAGAAAGCAGGGTGATACAGAAGTGGCTGTGCCACGGCAGCTTCCTGAGCCAGTGCTGGCATCTGCACCATGGTTTTTAACAGCTACAGAAGGACCTATTTTTCCATGAATTTGTCTAATCTCTTTTTGACCCCTGCTGACCTCCGCAGCGCACTGCAGCAATATAGTTTGCCCAATATGTAAAATGTGAACTACCTTTTTGTTTGTTTTAAAGCTGCTAACATTCTGGAAAGCTCCTGTGCTGTCCGCTTTGGTGAACATGCACCCCTAGTCCTTGCATTATGGGATAAGCTCTGGCTTCATCCACGACTCATTAGTTTAAAGACTACTGTTCCAACCCTAGCCATCTTTTTTTGCCCCCTCCCAGCATTTCCCGTGAAGGGTAAGAAAATGGATTCCACAAAGCAGCCAAATGCCACACCCTGTTGCGTCACTAATCCAGAAACAATGCCTGTTTACAGGTTTACAGTCATTGCAATACAATGTTTCTCAAAAGTGGAGGCCATCTCAGGAACATGACTTGGCTTTCTTAATCTCTGATTTACAGAGGTCAATGATGCACACCAGAAAGTCACACTCTGCCTGCGTTTGACAGCAAAAGACTCAACTGATGCCAACAAGATCTGGAGAGGCAAACGGGGATCGGACCAACGCCTTAAAGATGGAAAGCATATGAGCCATACAGGAAGCTCATTGGCTTCAATGAGCTACCACAGCCTGAAGGAGCACACTCAGGATGTGGAGGGGAAAAAAGCACAATAGAATAACAGCAACAAATTTTCTAAATCAAATCATATCAAAGTGATCTTCAAAACACAAGACTCGAGTACTGCTGAAAAAAAAGGGGTATCTCAGGAACCAAAAACCTATTCCTGCAACCACTTGCAACCAAAATCCTCTCCCCTGACCCATCCAAGAAGGAAAGGAAGATGTTAGGGAACAGCTCAAGATGAGATTTAGCAACGTGGTATTTCCCACCACTGTTCCCTGCTACTTCACCAGAGTTTGGTGTAGTCAAGAATTAAATTCCTCAGGAACACACTTGGGGCCGTGCAGCAACACCTTTGGGGCCTGTACAAGCTGATGGGATGATCAGCTGAGGGTCAGGACTGTATTCTTACGTACATGTCAATGTACACATCAACTTGTGCATGGCCACACAGGTGCTTAATGGGATAAGCATTTCTAATTTTAGGTGGCTTGCCCAGGAGAAACAAAAAAAAAAAAAAGAGAGAGAGAAAGGACTCCAGCACATTAATTTTGATACTCGATTACCAACGGGCTGAGAAGTGAGGAATATTTGTATTTCCTCAGCCACTTGAAAGGTGAACAGTTCCCTATGTCATTCTCCCTCCTTTTGCTCTGCCAAGGATGGCAACAGCTTCAGCCTGAAGCATCTGCCTCCTCCCGTCATCAGCTCTGCTCCCCTCACGGTCTGAAGCTTTTCCTAAGCAAAGACTGAAAGCCGCACTGAAGTGTGCTGAAACATTTGTGCTAGTTTTGAACTGCTTATTATCTCTGGGGGCTGACCTGAAAAATAAGTTGGTGCTTACATGGAGATATTCAGGTTTCCCCTAAAAGGCAAGTGGGAGGAAGGGAGGTTTTTACAAGGAAAAGAATTAGTTTATGACTGTGCTACCCATGATTTAGGCAAAACAAGCAACATTGGTAAGTATTTGAGTTAGTTTTGCCAAATCAGAAAGAAAAACGCCTGTTAATAACAGACGTTCAGAGCTAATGTGAACGATTAAAATAAATCCTGGCACCAGAAACAGACTGATGCTCAAATCACACCACACCACACAATTCGAAGCAAGGACTCTCTCCCATGCACTGTACTGGAAGTGAAACCCTACCTAGGTGCAGCACAGAGCTTACCACTGCCGAAATCCAACTTCAACAGCTGAATCGGGCTGATGAGACCAAAAAAAAAAAAAAAACGAAACCACAGAAGGAAGAAAGAAACAGTTTCACACCCTCCGGCTTTACAGTAGAATGATAAATTGACATCGTGTTGTTATGAGCATAATCCTCAACCACTCAATCACTGTTAAAAAATAAAACATGATTCTGAGGAGATAAAAATAATTAATGCTGGTGCTGCTGACGAATGTGCACCTACATGAAGAGCCTCAAACCCGGACCTACCGTTTAAGTTCCCTGCTCAAAATTACAAAGCCCATGCGTGTATAGGTTTTTTGTTTTTTGTTTTTTAAATCTTGCATTTTGCATCAAGCAAAGAGGCATAGGTGCTCACGCTGATCTAAAGCAAAACAAGCGCTGCCCACTCGATGGAAAAGCAAGAAAGGCAAATGGGATGGCAGAGCCTCTGAGAGAAAACTGATACTGATACTGCTCCTTTTAAAAACAAGCCCATTACGCTTAATTCATGATTCACAATATCTAAACCACCAGAAAAAAGTACTGGGAACAGCCCCTGTTGACTAATGCCCTGTCTTTTCCAATCGAGGGTCACATCCAGTCTAACCGATCGCATGATAATGGCATCAGAAAAGGTCAATCAAAGACAAGCCGAAGCTTCCACTGCCTGGCTGACCTTCGGAGCTTGTGACAAATTGCTATCAGTCAATGTCAACTAATGACAGCGGCTCTTTGGCTAATCAATTGTTCTAAAAATGATCAAGAAAACTACTCACAGGACAGCTCATTTTCACATCAATGCCTGTGAAGTATGAAAAGCTCATTTTTTGAGTTTTTAATAAGCTCATAAGTAAAGCAGTTACTTGGTAACAGGGGTCACCTTAGTGAAAAGACAGAACCTTTGTCTGCCTTTTACATATTCTTTTATTACCATATTATAGTAAAAATATGCCATGCCATTACTGTGCCAGAGGGCTACATAATAAAGAAGGTAATACTTCATACATTTTTTGAGATAAATACTTCTGTGTTTTAGGGACCTCTGTTTGGATGTAAATAATTGTCCATATACTTTTCCTGTATTTAAATGCAAAGCAATCACCACTGGCACACAGGTGACGTGCCCACTTATTATTCATGCAAACTTCATGTGACAAAGCCAGTAGTGAAAGACACGCTGCAAAACCCAGCGGCACCGCGGGGAAGTTAGGTCTAACAGCAGCTATTTTGTTCTTAAAGCAACCCACCTGATGTGAGCACAACTTATTCGGACTGCTTCTGACAGAATTCGCATTTGGTAGGAAAACCACATGCTCAGAAACTCCCAAAGCACTGCAAAAGCAAACAGACGTTTCCACACTGGAAGGATTCTGCATGCGAAAGCTAACGTGGAAGTGCACAAATCTTGGGCTGTGAGGCATGCATCACGGCTCTGCAGGTAGCAAAGGTGGCCACGGACTGGTTTGTCCGTACCTCCATTATGCCTGCCTCTGCCTCCACCAGCATCGTCTTCAGCCGCCTTGCAAAGCCTCACAGCCCGGCCATGCTGGAATCCGCATTCATGCATTAAATATCACCAAAACAACAAATGCTGCCGCACAAAGGTCTAAGGCTTGAGAACTGCAGGCACAATTATGCTTTGCTTTTCTCCGGTCCATAAAGAGAGTGCGTTAGTCGGAGTACATCTCCAGGCATCGCACTACCAGAAGTCTCTCGAGAAAAAGCCACGTGAGTGTGAACAAATCGTTCAAGCCGCCCGGACCGCTGGAGCATGGCACCGCTTTTCATCCTGGTTTACCTCCCTCAGATTCCTACCGCCAGCACCTGTCCTGCTGAAAATAACCAACCCCAAAGCAAGCCCACCTCTCCAAACCACGCGTCCTAAACACGATCCCCTGCCCCGCTACGGAGAGGGGGGAAAGCACTAAACAAGCAACATTAAAACTTCTGTTTTCATCGGTGAAACTGCAAACTGACAGCAGTTTCAGGTTACACCCTAAACCCGAATTGCCACGGCAGTTTTTCAAATTAAAATATCTTCCGCGGCCTCAGCCCCTTCTCGAGCCGTTCGTGGGCAAGAAATAAAGGAGGCAGGGCGACACTTAAGCTAAGCCATAATTGGAAGTATGTGAAAAATGAAGTGTCGGTTCGGTCAATAAAGGGCAAAGGTGAAGGGGAACTGCAGCCCGAACGCGGTGCGAAATGTGCTCATTAAGACGCCCAATCGGAGGGCTGCTGCCCACCTATCCCATTAGTCATCGGCCATCTGACCGCTTCAAATGCCTGCCTCGGCGCTCTTATTACTTTTCTTCTCCATGTAAAAAGGCGAGCGGGTATATAAATCGTTGCTCAGTCATCTGGAACATAATGTGGCCCTTCTCTCCCCCGCCGCCCAGCCCTGCTGCCTGCCTTTGCCGGCTCCAAACAACTGCCTTGAGATTCCCTGCAATAATAAACGGGATTGCCTTTTGCCTATACGTTGCCCGTACTCCTACAAAAGGCCTGAAAAACATTGCAGCCATTGATACATTTTGATAAAGAAATATCGCCGCTTTATACCCGTGGCTTGAAAGAGCAACGATTATTGGGAGGTTAAAAAAATGTTTTGAACCGGGGCTGAGGCTCGCACAAAAAAATGAAAAAGAAACAATACACACAAGAAGGAGACACTGGTGGATTTTTGTTTCTCTTTTAAGTGATGCAGAAGAGCTAAACACGGGCACTAAAGAGCCCCACTCTGGATTAGAAGTGACTGTACCAGGGCTTTGTTCAGCATCCTTCTGGCCTGACTGTTTGAAAAACAAACAAAATAGATCTGTTAATACCCCAAACAGGCTCTCTAAAGTTAGAATATGCAATAAAATAAACTAGCACTGCATCAACCGACTAAGAACTTGCTGCTTTTTTTTTTTTTAATAGAATTTTGCAGATTATTTCTCCGCTGTGTAAATTCAGTTCTCTTTGCACCATTTAGAAGCAGACCTCCACAGGCCCTTCACAATAAGCTCACAGCAATGGGAAAGCAGCCCTTGAAACTTTTTCATAATATTATTCTGCATTCCTGTACTATAACTATCCGCTATGATGACACAATACTGGCCCTTTATAAGAGGTTGTGTCAACGTGCTATGCAATAACATATCCTGCTGTTCAGTGGCACAAGACTTCAGAACAGCTCCCTAGCAGCTAAATATGGATTTATACAATAGATTGAAGCAGCTGGGAGTCATTGCTATCTAAATACATTTACACTTTAAAAAAGACTTAAAAATGTTTACAGGAAAGGGAGTCTCTCCTGTTTGGAAAAGTAATTGTTCCATGTATTTTGCACATGGACATAAATAAGTTAAAAATGCACTCTGTGGGGATTAAAAGCCGTGGTGTATCAGGTAGAGAAGAAACCCTTCCAGAAAGTGCAAAAATAGACTTTAATATAGTCTGGGTTAAGGCTGAAGGGAGAAAATTCTTGCTAAGGGGCCGAAGCTTTCTAGCCCGCGTGCTTCCGAAAACGCGAAGCTCACACTCGCACCCTCGTGACGCCTTGAGCACGCGTCCACCCTTGCACGCAGCCGTGGGGCAGGCGTCAGCCAAAGCCCTCCTCTGCACGCACCCGCGGCCCTCCTCCGACGCCGGGCACGGCCGAGCGCAGCCACGACCATCGCTCGCGGCTGGCGAGAACGGTTTTAAACAACTGTCCATGAAGCCCACCGAAAACCAAGTGAAATGACCCCCTCCCCGTGCATCGGTACAGATGGCAAACGCGTTCTTGACAGATGGGACCAAAAGGAACTTGTGCAAACTCCTAAAAATAGGGAAGCCCTTCATACACTGCATATACGGCGTGCAACCACTGCATCTTGAGTTAAATCCTGCGCTCACAGGAGTGACCGTGTGGGTCCCCAGCCTGTCACTGTCACCCGGCCGTCGCACCCCCTGCAAGTGCCATGCCTGCTGCTTCTGCCCTGACGACCAGCAGCTGGCAGAGGTTAATATGTGCTTTTGGCCACAGTGTTGCCAATCCCCACATCAGGCCTTGGAAAAAAAGACTGCAAATTGTGGCATTTTGAACTGAAACATAGTTAGGGAGGTGCAGGGTATTTGCTGTCTTTTTTTCTTTTCCCTTTTGGTCATTCAGGATCGTGTTTTTGACTTCTTCTGCACGCAATAAGGCTAAAACCACGCTTTTTTTTACACAAGGTGTACACACAGGTGTGGGTATGCTCAAACAAATAAGATTCCCCCAGAATCCCAGCCTTCAGAGCGCTTAGAGCAAACCAAATGTAAAGTAAGGCTCAGCAAGGCCATCGCTACACTTCCCGCATCCGCGTTCTTCAAAAAAAAAAAGAAAAAAAAAAGGACATTTCCCATAGGTGGCAAGTGGCCAGAAGGCAAGTCCGGTAACAGAGACCCACTGGACAGGGTCTCCTTTCCCAAACTTGACCCAAGAGCTCTAGCTAGCAAATTCCCCCTCATTTACTCTTTCCTAAAGTTTTAATGCAACAAGACTTCTTCACGAAACGCCTCTTGTCAAGCACTGGCAGCAAATCCAGCCTCAATAAAACTTACTGTAGAACTTGGGCAAAAGTCTCAGAAGTGGCTACAGCATCGCTGAGAGCCCTTCTGTGGGTATTTGATGGGACACAAGCTCTAAAGTCATTAGTCTCTTCTGAAAACTCTTCCTGTCCGAGTTCACACCACGCACCTTGCTAGGAGCAGACCATGATGCCGACGGTAAAGTATCAGCTATGCCTGGCACTCCGGACTAACAAAATGCCACATTTAGGAGAAAATGAAGCCTGAAAATCTTAAAAAGTACACGAGGAACTGAGAAGCTCCGTTTCCAAAGTGCCTGAGTGGTTCGGGAGCATGCTGGAAAGCCTCTCCGCAGACGTTTGGTACAGGCACGTATACATATAAACACACGCACATCCGTCTAACAAAAGAACAGCCCTATCTGAGTACAAAAACTCCCTCCGAACACCATGTTTTAGTTCAAAGCGTATTTTTGTAGCAACTTTTTCACCCTTAAAAAACGCAGGGATTTAAAGTTTGCTCCAAAAGTAAGAGGCTCTAATGAACATGTTGACACCACTTCAGCTATAGCATTGTGAACAGCACCACTGGAATACATACGTATACTTACTTGAAAGAAAAAAGGCCCCTTGAATTTATGTTGCATATCATTTTCCAGTAAAAGTCAGAGGTCAGAAGGTTACCAGTTTCTGCCTCAGCTCTGCAACAGTTTACTATTCCAGGCCCCATTTTTACTAGGCTGTACTTGCGATGAAGTCAGCAACTTTTCTTTAAACAATAAAGTGTCTCAAATACTTAAAATTCTATAAAGAGATGTTATTCACAATGTAAGTTACGTCCATGAATATAAAAAATTAAAATATACTGGTTTAGTTTAAAAAATAATCTTGTTAAATGCAGACTTTGCCATGCTAATCAGTACTGTTCAACCTTTTTTTGGAAACACAATTCCTTTGTTGTCTAACAGCACTTGAATGAAACATGATCATAAAACCAAATTTAAAAGTATATACCTATTGTGAGTTCAGAGTCAACTTCAATAAAGCACTCCCTTTTATATTCAGATTAAGGATCCTTTTTAAATTTTAATTGCATTAAATTAACACTAAGCCCACTGCAGTTGGTCTCTTCAGTAAAAGTATGAAGCGTTTAAACAGCTTCTCAGAAAAAAAAAACCAGACCTTCAGCTTCTTAAACTTCGGACCTCCTAAGACAGCACTAATTACTTGTAGTATGCCCCACTTCAGTTGCACCAAGCTCGTTTCATACTCGTCCTGCTACATTGGTTACTCTGTTTGGCTTGGCACTCAAACAAAACATTTTTGCATTCACGTAAATTGGAACTGAGTAAAAAAGTAAATAAAAGTACTGCTCAGGATTTTGTAAAATGGGCCAGCTAACATCTCTTCTTTACACGCAGCAAAGTTTCAATGGCATCTTTGAAATATTAGCATGCATTTCTGCAATCTTAATTACATTTTCTTTTGAAGATTTCATCTTTTAACCCATTTGAATGAAAAAACCACCCTTCTCATTGCTTATTTTTATTAAGCATCCTGCAAATTTGGTACATATGTTGCTCTAACATGTGCCTGCTGGCAGGGTTGAAGAACTAGAGATGCCTATCCTTTCACTACAAGAAGATGGAAAAAAAACTGTCAAAAAAGGAAGATAGCCCTTTCCCAGCACAAGCCCCCTAGTACCTGAGCACATTTCAAAATCGGAAACAGAGGGACCAGCCCCCGTTGGCTGGGCGCACCGGTGACCGCTCTCCAGCTAAGCAAGCACC
>VXAL01008380.1:5255-17755 GCA_013399475.1 Chauna torquata | reverse complement strand
TAATTCCTTTAACTGTTGGACGAACCTCAGCTCCTCCAGGCTACGAGAGAATTGGCTGCAGGTATAATCAGTCATCCCCTCGCCCTGGAGGAACGGAGCTGCTGCCAGCAATTTGTCAACATAATTTGGGCTTATTGTTTTCCTTCTGAAGTTTTATCTTATTTTCTTTTCCTAAATTAAATGCTTATTCATTAGAGAAGAAGTAATATGCTATGCTTGAAATGTTCTTCAGATTTTTCTTAACTCCTCCCTTTTAAAAACCTTCCCACAATCCTCTTGAGGGTAGTGACCCACCCTCTAAGGAAATATTTCTGCTCCCTACAGGGAACAACTTGAAGAGGAAAGGGGGCTGCTTCATAAAGTCATCGCACCCACCTCCTACAAACTTAGCCCATCTATTTAGCAAGGATTTGCTTTTTGCATATTTGATCATTCCGGTTGTTGGCTTGACTGTACTAATGTCCCCAGCCTCACTTGGGTGAAACATTCAATACCATTGCTCAATACCGTAAGTGTATAATCCATAGTCCTGCTGCTGAAGCTAGAGCTACATGACAGACAGACCCGGTCTTTGCAATCCACAAGCCTTATCCTACTTAATTTCTGGAGGGCAGGGTTAGTAATAATTCTCAGACAGCCTGTGCCCCATCCAGTGTAGAAGAAAGTTTCGGAATTCTCTCTTTTCACTGCGAAGAAAACCTTGAAATACACAAACTGATAAGTAGGACTGAAAATACATTCCACAAACGTACACTGTTTATTCCATTCTCTGTCAAGTGTGGGCTTTGGGGGAACCGTGAAATCCATGGTCGTGACTGCCTTGGTTTTCTGACCCAGCTGGCCATGCCACCTGAACATCTCCTTGTGGGGCTAACCAAGGTTGCCAGCCAGCAATCCCATCTCCCAGCCTGCCAAGGTGGCACATCATGCGCAACACAACCAAAACTGAGGGAGTTGGAATAACAGCACATGCAGCAACCTCAAAGTGCTGTGAGACAGATGCTTTCTAGTGTCAAAAACTCTTCTGTAACCTGCTTCATGCAACTTTGATTCAGAGGCGAATTAATTTTAACACAACAGCAACAAAGGCACAAACATCAGGTTCGTGTGGAAAAGAGGTGCTTCATGTCACACGAATAAGGACGTTCAAATGACAGACACGTGAGAGCTACGCCTGCAACTCGGCAGCACAGCGAGTGCGACTTTTGCACAGATGGAAACCTTTGCAGCATTAGAAGTGGCAGGGCATGTTGAACCAAAAAGCAGAAGAAAACCTGCGTAGAAGTATTGGCTCTGACCTGGATTCCCTTCCTATCCCTGGAAAAGTCACAAGCTTTCTATCTTTAGTTTCTCCTTACTTCATATGAGGATAAAACTCCTTGCTGACTCCCATGCCTTCACAGCATCACAGGAAAAATAAGACATAAGCTGTCTTCATGAGTGCTGCGTGCAACACGGAATGGTTTCTGACAGACAAACCGATAAAAGGTAATGAGAGAGGGTATAAACACGAATATCACACAGGATGAAAAACTGGAAGCGAATGGGACTTGTGCTGCTGATTTTCACTCGAAGGGACCAGAGGCACACCTAACATCGCACGGGGCAAAGATATTCAAACCGGCATCCACCAGGCAACGTTAGCTCTCTCCATTAGCCCTGCTATCATGACTCATTCCTGAACCTACCCAGGTTCAGAGAGGAGCTAACATCCGTGAGCAGCGTGACACCGGCAGTGCACCCACGTCGGTACCTCCACCGCCGCAGAGCTTTCCAATCCACCCTGTACCCTGAGGGTACGGAGGAGAAGAGGGTCTGACAAGGAAAAGAGAGGAAAGGGCCTGACAGCCCCAAACAGGCTGAATGCAGAAGAAAACACAAGTGCAAAAGGACAAGGACATAGCGCTTTCCAAAGGAAAAAGAATAATTGGAAGCAGCAAGCATAAACCACAAAAATAAAGGAGAATGAAATGGAGATCATCAGACAAGGCAGGACATAAAGACAAGCAGGAAGGAGAACAGCACAGCGCTTCTCTTCTACGAGGCACCAGAGCCCTACCAGTTCCTGAGGAGCAAGACTTTGGGGAAAAAATCTTTGTGTGCGCGGGCGTGTGTGCTCACAGCTATGCACAAATCCTGCTCTGCTGGAAGCATCAGCCCATCACCTTCTGCCTGTGCTGAAATCAAAACACGTGGCTCTTGGGGAACCCTCTCCAAAGTCCCTCTGCGGGACACGGCATGAGCAGCTGGCTTTCTCTCTGAGAGAGGACCCAGGAGCGACCCCAAAACACCTCTGGCAGGAAGGAAGAGCAAACCTCTTTCGGGCAGCAGAAGGCTTAGACCGTAGGTTTTGCTTCTTGTGTTGGCAGCTGCTGCACATGGTCGCCGTAAGGGACACCCACGAAGTCTAAGCAGCACCGGTGTCAATCACAGCACGCCTTACATTTGACTGACCGTACTCCAGTCCTCACTGTGTATCTCAGCTCAGCAGCGAGCACTGCCTGCCCAGCCAGGTTAACCGAGCCCGCTGATGCAGTGTTTTCATCTCCCACACAACAAACAGTGACTAGTACTTTCTATTTAGAGCAACCCCGCAGTGTAAACCTGTCTCCTCCCTTTGATAAGAGCCCTATCGCTAGATAGTATTAATCCCCGTCCCTTTCTCGGCACAAGGAAAAACAGCTTCACAGGCAAGGTGGATAAAATCACTGTTCCATGCAGACTATTTTTTTAAGCAGGGCATCCAGTATTGGGCAGAAACATGCACAAGGCCAGCCCCAAACGGCACCGTTATGGCCTGAAGTTGCACGGGGTCTCGAGGTGTGGTAGCTCTCCCCGGCTCCTACTGAATTCAACAGGACTGGAGCGTTTTCAGCGTCTTTCTAGACCAGGAAAAAGGTCTTCAGAGACAAACGGAGTTTCCTGTTCAATATTTCATGTAATGATTCTTCCAAAGGTGTAAACAGGAAAAATGCCTCTCCATTTAGCCAGAAAATGAGCGTCTGCCTTCCCTTCCTTTTATTGCCTTTACGTGTTAAAAGTCATTTAGATGGGGATTTGCCAGATGCCCAAGTTCCACTGAGGCACCACAGGCTGTCAGATGTCCGGACGAGGTCCCCATCCGGATCTGTGCGGGTGGATTTGGGGCGAGAGGGAGTGCTCAGCTCTCCCACCCAGCCACCCCTTGCCCATCTCCCTCCCAGGGACCCCTCCAAAAGCCCTGCACTTCTGGGCTCAGGCAAACCGCTTTACTTACAGCAAAACCCACATTTCTAAGCCATGCCTTAAAAAAAACAAAGCACTAGCATCCTGCTAGCAGATTTTTGGGAGCAGTAGCTTTTTGGAAGAGAAAGTTAAACCTTTGGGGCACCTGCTGCAAAATTTCTGACGGGTGCACAAACACGGGTGCTGACTTCAAGCAGCGCTTTGTACCACCATCCTAACCGGGGCTCCTGGGGAGGGGAGGCACGAGGCCAGCCCCCGCTCCGCCACAGCCACACTTCCTTCCAGCTCTATTGCGAGCAAGAACGCCAAGCGTATGTCACAGCCATCAAATGGTCTTTTAGCTAAGTGACAACAGACGTGATTCGGAGTCAGCATATTTTGATTACAGCGCATTGTTAGCAGGATTCAAGAGCGCGCTCGCATCACAGTGTTGTTCAACACAAAAATTAAATTGCAGCATAATTAGCTTCGCTCCAGCTACACCTTTCCGTCTGAATGGATGCGATACCTGCAAAGGCTGTACTTGGTATAAAATGTGTTCCTGATTATAAAGCGTTTGCTTAATCTCAAGGGCGCCGCCTTGTTTTTTAAGGCGCTCGGCAAGTCACGCACTCGGGTACGTGCTGCCCGTTATCTCCAGAAGGCTTACAACTGGAATCCCCGTGATTCACATTTTCCAACACTCATGGCCAAACCCTTCCCCAGATCAGATCCTCCACTCTCTACCATTTCACAACCAGCTGACTTTGCAGCGAGGCAGAAGTGGCCAACGGCCTGACTCTGCAAGCCACACACCAGGGAGCTGACGGCCACAAAAGAGACCGTCCCTGGGCCGCGAGAGCCAGGGCATGGTGATCTGCAGGGGTGGCTTGCCAGCCTGAGGTGGCCGTGGCTCCCCGATGCCCCTACCCGCTTATTGAGGGATGGCTTGAAAGCACGGCTAGCTTCCAGGGTCACCCCAAAAAGCTGGGCTGAGAGGTCTTTGTGGCCTCGCTGTGCCTCCCAGGCAGGGTTTGGAGAAGCCGGCAGGCTCGCAGCGGCGAGCTCACTGGGCTTGGGCATCGCCCTGCATGGACCTGCACCTTGGGATGGACAGGCTGGCCAGCATCCCACACATGCGCCTGGTCAGCCACACAGCTCTGCTCCTTATGCAGAAGTTTCTGAGGGCACTGCTACTTACTTCATCCCGTGTTTACGTTAAATTAAATTTAAAATATGGAAGATAGCAGAAGGGGCCAAAACAAAAGCACAAAGTTATCAAACGCAATTTTCACTGTCAGGCTTCAGATTCAGCATATTGTTTCCACTAAATTTTGTGGAAATATTTGCCAAATATTGTGGCACCAAACAGAAGTGTTTTGCTTTCTTTACAATTTTTTTTTAAACCATGTACCGAGTGAAACAACGAATTACAATTAACATACCAGTTCTTAGTCTTACATATCTCCTATACCTTGCTATCACTATGTGACACATAAATTAAGGTATCAACAGCTACACTACACAACCCTACCTGACAATATAGGAGAATGAGAAGTAGAAAATCGGAGCTCATGAGCAACTCATCGTCTCGCCCCAAAACTTCATCGACATGCTGGGGAAGAGCATCCACGGCTCCACTTCTGCCTTATGCCACCAGCAGAGTCGTGTTTCCCACCCACGTCCCTGTGGCATCACCATATCAGTTCTCATCCTGAGCATCTCAAACTCTTCACGCCGCAGACCAAACCCCAGCTCAACCCATGCATGTGCATTTATGAACAAAATAAATCCTCCCTGAATATACCAGTCATGTGCATACCCCCACTGTGGCTTTAAGGAAAAATAAAAATAAAAATGAAAAAGAGGTCTGTCACAGGGATTCTGTGAGTGCAGCAAGACACAGCCATAGACACCGTGCTTCTTCTACACCGCTGTGACACACAGCACTACGACAGGCGTCAGGGACACGGGGAAAGCACAGCTCAGCTGGGAGGTGGAAGCCACGCTACTAAAACTGGTTTGCGTAACAGGGAGGAGGGCCAGGAGCCTCCTGGGCTAACACAGCCGCAAAATGCAACAGGCAGAGAGGGAAAGAGGAGGGAACAGCCTGAGCACAGGGGGCCCAAGTGCTGCCCAGCCGTGCAGCCCCCGTTCACATCAAGCGCTGCCCACAAAGCCCGCATGAACATGAATGAAGGGGAGAGCCAAGCGGTGACTTCAACTGAGCTCGCAGTGACACGGCCGTACCCATCACCAAAACACAGCCACGTCAGGGACGCAGCAGAGCTACTCCCCTGTAACGCTGCACAACGCGAGAGAAATTTCTTGAAGTAAAAGCCATGGGGACGCGTCCCTAGTCAAAAAATATCTGGCCAACTCCATCTACACAAGGTAATTTCATGGCCCAGGGGCCAGCAGAGGAGCTCAGGGTCCAAGGCCACCGTGGCACGGGGCATCCCAGCACCTGCAGCCGAGAGCAGAGGGGTCCTCGGCTCCGAGCGGCAGCACCGCCTCAAGCCTAAAACCAAAAGCAAAGGTGCCACCTACTGAGTCTCCGGCACGGCTCCTTCCTACAGCAGCCGTGTCCTCCTCCGAGGGTTGCTAGCAGAGGGCTGGCCATGGTTAACATGCAGCTCCTCAAATTAGGCAAAGTCTCAGCCAGCAGTCACCATGCATGTGAGAGCACTCGCCTTGGGTTGCCATCGAGCGCCAGAAAACAGGGGACATGCCACCTGAGATCTGACATGTCCCTACACCCTAGCCCAACACAACAGGTAGCACACCGACAGCCAGGCGAGGGTCAGCACTTCCACGTACACGGGCAAAACCACAACTGGCACTGACAGAGCTCACCCTGCTCACAGCAGGGATAAACTCGGCCGGTGTAGTTTTGCCCACGCGCAATAAAGCTGCTCTTTAAAATCTCCCCTGACAATGAGACAAAATTCTTCGCATTTAGACGTTATTTTCTGCCATTTCTGTTTGCACAGTCGTAGCCCTGCACCCATGCAAATGGGACAGACAAAGCAGCAACAGCAGTGGAGCTTTTAATCTGCTCTTCCCCTCTCCTCCTGACAGCCTTAAATGGAGCTATTTAAAAGCCAGCGTTAAAAACACAAGCGGTGATCTGACCTTCTCCGTAACAACAACGAAAAGGGACAAAAACCTAAACAGCAAATGAATGAAATGAAAATTACAAGGTAAAGGTTGCATTCCCTGAACTTATGCCAACTGCACGAATCGTACATTTCATTGCTGCAGCTTTCCAAATTTTAAATACAATAATTTTCTGTATTAAGGGCCCAGTAACCCTAATGGAGGCATAATTAGGCATCTATGCCAGGCCCATATGAGAGAAGCTTGAAAAACTTAAATAAACTGTGAATGGCAGGATTAATACCACAGCTTTTCATTTTGTACAGCTGTTTGAATACAGTGCACTGACTGTGATGGCATCAGCTGTTGCTTTACTCTTGGTCAGTATTTCTGAGGTTAAAACAGGCAGTTCTTTTAACCAAATGAATAATTACCCCCTTTATTGTTGTCCTGTTTGTTTCAGCAAAGAGGGTATGGATGCATATTTGCTTTACATTGAAAAAGGAAAAAAAAAAGAAAGAAAGAAAGAAAGTAAGAAAAAAAAGAGACAAGAAAAAGCCACACTGCAAACAAGATTAGCTGGCTTGATGCAAAGCCCGGCGACGCTAATAAGAGAATTGCAATTCAGTGCGAAGGCAAGCGCACGGGCCCTTCAGGACGGAGGAGTAAGTAATGCAGTTTTGGAGATCATCTGCACAAGTGGGAATATCATATAGATGCCGAGAGAGTCCTTGAGAAAACTTCTCACCTCGGCCCCGATTGAAGAGGGAAAACAATACTTCGGTGAAATATAATTCTGTATTTCTAGGAAAGACTCCAGTAGCAAATTGCTTACTAATGCAAGGAGCCTTGTAAATTTTATTATGAATGGAATGGGCAACGGCAAGAGTGCAACACGGCGCAGCATTTGCACACACGGCTTAGCCAGTAACAAGTAAATAAATGTGTTATTTACAAGCTCTAGAAGACACCAGAAAATACTTCTAACAAGAACTCAAGCTCAGTGAACTTCAAGCACGGCTATAAAACAACTTCCAAAAGTATCTCACTATTTCCCCCCCAACAGGTAAATTACTTCTCCTACAAGTTAATTTTCAATCTTTCGTTTTATGGCCAGCGGTGGTTAGAAATATCAGCTGTAAAGAGTTAATCGAGGTTTCCTCGCTGTCTTTAAAAGCTTGCTTATCGGTGGACGTGGAAGAAACTACGCAGGGAGCGTGTATGGGTTAGAAACTCTCGATCACAACACCCACACGAATGGTCCGGGAGGAGGACTGGTACCACGGGGAGCCTAATGCCACATCCACATGGGAAATGCCACCCCCAAACCGCAGCCCCGGGCGCTGGGGTCGGACGAGCCAGCCCCAGGCCTTGCGCAAGGCACCGGCTCCGCCACTTCCAGCCTGAATCTCTGCCCCAGCAAAGCTTTCCATTTGTTAAACAGGCAGCGTTAAAAACAACATCGCTCTCAACCTGAAAAAGCGGCCGAACCTCTCCAGAGCACTGGGCACGAGGCCGCGAGGGCGCTCGGGAAAGATGAGTGAACCAAAAGTGGATGTGGCTGCTCTCATTCAAAAGAAAAGTGGCCTACTCCAAAGGGGATTAGGCTAAAGTGAACTACGGCCACTTTACTTCTGAATGAGAGCATCCACACAATAGCCCAATGCACTTTAACTAATGCACTTTAATTTTACACCCAGTCAATTTGTCTTACCTCTCCTGAGTGTCCTTGTGGGGACAAGCCCCGGGATCCATCGAGTTTCGAGGCCAGGCGGGAGCATTAGATCAGCCCAGCCAGCTCCCCGTCCACGGGCCACCACGTTTCCCCGTTATCCCGTTATCGACCCCGAGCCCACGATGGCTAACGCACACCCGCCGGCCGGGAGGACGCCTCTCCCAGCGAGGCCCCGGTCCGCCTTTGACGGCACCCGCCATGTCGCTCCATGGCATGTCCCGCTGCCGGCGGGGGCAGGAAGGCCAAACTGGGGCAAAATTTCTTTCCATCCCTACCTTCCCCACTTTCTGTTAGATAAAGAGGAATTGGCAGTCTAAATATTATAACTTAAATCTCTCTCTCTCTCTTTTTTTTTTTTTAAATTGTAAACAGGCCCTTTGCCTTCGGGACCAGCTCTGATTTTTTTTTTTTTTTTCAAGTTTTCCTTGTCAATTTTTAAATGTTGAACATTTAGTCGCCTACCGACTCACTCTGAGAACCACCAGGAACCGCTCCAGGGCTGCGCCGTCGTCCTTCGCGACGACACGCGAAACACGCAGGCCTCGGCCTACGCCCTCCGTGTTGCTTTTCACCTCCCGGGTACGCGCTTCCTCCCCCCAAAATAACCGAAGAAAGCGGCGAGGCTGGCGAGCAGCAGGGCAGCGCGAGATGCCGAGTGATGGGTCTCTTCCCCTGCTAACAGAGACCAGACACTGCCCCAAAGCAGGCACGATAGCAGCCCTGAAGTTTTCCAGTCATCTCACCCAAATTGAAAAAAGCCGTCCCGCAGACACCGGCCTGTGGGGCTCCCGCTCTCACCTACAACCTTAGGCTGGATTATATCTTTTTTTTTGTTGTTGCCCCATCCCGTTTGAAGGTAGTAAATGGGAAAAAGCAACCACAGTAAAATGTGAACCAATGGCCAGCAAGTTGTCTTGAAGTCGTGTCACAAAATATCAGCGGTGGGTTAGATATCGGGCCATTAATCAGGGACAGAAATACGTCCAAATAACACAAAACACAAAATGTGCACTCCATTAGAGGCTGGAGTCACCCTCTCCAAATATTGCTGCAACTGCAGAAAAAAAACAAATATAAACACTCATTTACAAATTTGCCGTGTGACTCAAAGCCTGTTACAAGCAACTGAGCATCAAGAGACCAAGGGAACGCGCCAAGGACATGCGATGGTACTGCAGCACACACGGGTCTCCTCCCCGCACACAAACCCTGACCGGGAAACAGCTCCAGAATCGTTCAACAATTTTAATGACTGGTTCGGAACAATCCTTGTCTTTATTTTCTGAAATTTGTTTAGATTATACAAGATAGCTCCTAACTGCATGCTCATGTGACCAAAAAGCCCCAAACATAGCAATGCAAAACAAAAAAAAGACTCCCTAATTTAAAGAAGCTGTGCCGGATTTTCACTGTTTTAAACTGCCTTTTTAAAGTGGTGTTTATCAGCATGACCTACGCTTACTCATTTTGATTGAGTGTGTTACAATCTGATTTTTTCAGTGCTAACATTGCCCGTTCCAGGCTCCAGTGACCCCTCCGCGTGCGCACATGCAGAGCCTATTACCTTCGCTGCTACCTGAGCATGAGCAGCGAGGGAAGAATCAAACCCTCACCCACAAGGGCTAAACCTAAGGTAAAGCTCATTTTTGCACAACTTACTTGCCTACCTCCAAGTTGCCCCAAAATAACAATCTGCACCTCTGCACTGCGCTCCGAAACGCAAGGACGCCGCAAGCTCCCGCTTATGGGAACGCGTCAGGATACACTCGTGAGCGTGTATTACAAGTTCCAGGGTTTCCTGGGGTTTGATTTTGAAAAGGATGCAAAAAAAAAAAATTCAGAATAGAAATTACGCTTTGAAAACCTCAGTTTGGAACATTTAACACAGGAGTTGGGCCTGAGCATGCAAACTATGGAAGACAGTAAATATTATACCCAGTGGTGAGGATGGATATGTTTGGGCTCATGAACGATTTAAAAAAAAAAAAAAATCAGCAGAGATTCTTGAATTCAAATGAAATCATAGATTAAAGAAAATATACTCAATCTCCTATCTATTTAGCAGTATATTTATTCACTTAAAGAAACAGGCAGCAAAGAAAACCTTATTTTACGAATATGATTTCAGCCACAGTGTTTCTGATGATAACAGGTCCCGAATATAAATCAACTTGCCCTATCTTTACATTAAACAGTCTGCCGAGCTCAGGCATGGTAACAGCTCCTAAATATCACAGTGAGAAAAAAAAAAATACTCCCCCTCAAAAAACAAAACAGAACAAAAAAAGGATTCACTGGCTCAAGGTGGCATAAAGTCAGAGGAACAAAATTTAATTCTGAGTTTTTTAAACTCCAAATCCTATTTGGAGTCCTACTTCGCTGTAACTCTTTCATTATGCAGAAATGAACTGTACCTTGCACCCTCTGTACTGCATCTATTATTTTGATGCCTGTTCCTCCAATATGAGAGTACGTACACCAAAGGCAGTAAAATTCTTAGCTTTTCTCACCCCTTAAAGCCACACATGGTTCGAAAATACCTGTGAAGAAGTCCCCAAGTAAAACAGTATTTCTCCGTCTTTTCTTTCCCTAAGGCATTATTTTAGTATTGGCTGCAAGGTATAGCTAATATATTTGAAATGTTTGGGAAAGTTATTCTAGTCCTAACTGGTCACTGCCCTGAACAAACCCATCAACCTTCAGACACGCTGTGTAATGCATTCCAGTTTACGATGCTTTCTTTGCAAAGATCACTGCATTTTAAGTAATCTTTCAATTTTTAAAAAAGCTGTTGCCTGTCCGCATTTTGTTTAGAGAAACTCTGCAACTGCATGCATTAAAAAAATCTATTGCAACATAAACACAAGTGTTTGCTTTATTATATACATATATATATATGATATACTGTCATCCAAGAAGGGCCATCTAAAATGCCACAGTTGCAAACATTTAAGACTGTAACAAAAATGACTGAGACTCCAGTATCAGTTTACTATCCTTCAACAATTTCCCTGACAGTGGAGTCAAATAATGTTGAATTATGGACCTTCTTACAGGAAGTCTTATTTCATGTTCATTTTTTGATCATTTCCCTCTGCGTCCCTATAGGAATTTGGCCATTTGCCGATTTTCCTTTAAAAATTTCTGCACGAGTAATTGGCTTGTGCATGATTAAATTATAATTTTGTCAAGAAACACTACTGTGTATTCGCTCAACAAGTTTATTTCACCTAAGAAAATACTGTTTTGTCTCCATAAAAAGCCACCTTATGCTGCTAATGGACTTTATTTGAGGGGGTGGCTACTTTGTACCGTGCTTTCTTTAAAGGGCTTTCAGAAGGCTTTCTGCAGACGCGCTCTTGGAGGGGAAGCGTTGCAGACGTAATTTTACAGTTCAGACTCGAGCACCTGGGAGCCAAGGTGAAGCGACTTCAAGAAAACGGCCCCATGGTAACAGTTTAGCATATCTGGAGCCCATAAGAAACTGACTTTCTTCTGTGTGACTGCGGACAGCCTTTGGGGTTTTGTATAGGACGGAGTTTTCCCATCCGCATCACGCAACAGCTGTGTTTTAAATCTTTCCGGACTACGACAAACATTTGAAAATTTAAACATGCAAATGTTTGAAAAGCTAATGATTAAAAAAGGTTTATTTTGAAACTCTGACGATAGGCGCAATCGTTCAGCTACGGTTTTAAAGTCACGGGACCGGTTGATCTCGAGTTTCATCATCCCAAGCAAAACCCAAACTCCTGCCTTTTACTTCTGGACGCACAACAGTAAACAAGAGCCCGGCAGGTCCCACCCTGGCAGGCAGCGGGGTCGCGCCTGTGGGAGAAGGATGCTATTTTAGTGACCTCTTGCCACCGAGCTAGTTAAATCACCGAACAATGGCTAGTGTTATGGGGCTTTCCTGCGCAAAATCTGGCATTAGTGTCATTGCTTTCCATTAAGCGGGGGACTTAAAGGCGCTGGCATGGAGGGGCCTATAAGGGAAGAATAAATAAGGGGAAACCAATAAATTAAAAAACCCTGTTAACTGTAACCTTTACTACCACGATATACGAAAATGTAATTAAATCCATAATAAAAGCTTTTACATACTTACTCTTTTATGACTCTCAGCAGCACACAGGCGCGCAGGCTGGGGCTCCCACCCGCCCCGAGCCGCGCGGCCGCGCACCCCGCGCACTTCCAGCAATAAACGCACCGCGGAGGGACATCCTAATTAGCGGCACCCGCGACAAGCACTCAACACCTTGTTAGCTACCCATTAGGGCCCAGATCCTGCCGGACTTGTCACCGGCGGCGCCGGGGCGCGGGCGGCGACGCATCCCCGGCGAAACCCCCCCGGCTTTCGCCCGCCGCCTCCTCGGCCGCGCAATTTTGCGCCTTTGCCCTTCGCCGGCGAGAGCGGGGCGCCGCTGCAGCCCGTTCGCTCCGCCGAAGGCGACGGGGCCCG
>VXAL01008378.1:34474-59649 GCA_013399475.1 Chauna torquata | reverse complement strand
TTCCCTTTTTTAAATATGCTCTCCCAGAGGATNGCTCTCCCAGAGGATCAAACAGCATCACTCATTGGCTCAGGCCTGGCCAGTAGCAGGGCCCTTTTGGAGCCAGCTGGAGCTGGCTCTTACCTGACATGGGGCAGCTTCTGGAATCTACTCACAGAAGCTACCCCTTTGACCCCCTGCTATCGCACCTTTACCACGTAAATGCAATAGAGTCCAGTCCTGTTTAACATCTTCATGAATGGTCTGGATGATGGGATTGATTTCACCCTCAGTAAAATCATGGATGACACAAAACTGGGGGGAGTGGCTGACTCTCCAGAGGGTCACACAGGCATCCAGAGAGACCTTGACGGGCTGGAGAGGTGGGCTGACAAAAATCTCATGAAGTTCAACAAGGAGAGGTGCAGAGTCCTGCACTTGTTGAGGAACAAGTCCAGGCACCAGTAAGTGCTGGGTGCCATCCAGCTGGAAAGCAACTCTACAGCAAATGAGTTAGGAGACACCAACTCCAGCTTGGTAGGCACCAAGTTAAACAAGATTCACCAATGATATTCTTGGCTGCATTAGGCCATGTATCACAAGCAGGTCAAAAGAGATGATCCTTCCCCTCTACTGATCATTGATGAGGTCACATCTGGAGTACTGTGTCCAGTTCTGGGACCTCCAGTACAAGAGAGACATGGATGTACTGGAAAAAGTCCAATGGAGGACCACCAAGATGACAGTAATATCATAGAATGGTTTGGGTCAGAAGGGATCTTAAAGATCATCAAGTTGCAACCCCCCTGCCATGGACAGAGACACCTTCCACTAATCCAGGTTTCTCAAAACCCCGTCCAACCTGGCGTTGAACACTTCCGGGGTGGGACATCCACAACTTCTCTGCACAACCTGTTCTAGTATCTACCCACCCTCATAGTAAAGAATTTATTCCTAATATCTAATTTAAATCTACCCTCTTTTTAGTTTAAAGCTGTTACCCCTTGTCCTTTCACTACAGTCCCTTGTAAAGAGTCCCTCTCCAGCTTTCTTGCAGGCCCCTTTTAGTTACTAGAAGGCTGCTGTAAGGTCTGTCTGGAGTTTTCTCTTATCCAGGCTAAATGACCCCAACTGTCTCAGCCTGTCTTCATAGGGGAGGTGCTCCAGTCACTTGATCAAGGGGTGAAGAGGGCTTTAAACTAAAGTTGCTGGGTAAGGGGAACCTCAATCCATCCAACTCCTACCGTTTTGATACCAGTACAAGCAATAGATGCCCAAAGTCTGGATCACAGGTCATCAAGAGAACACCTGAAGAGCATCATGAAGGAATTTCAACCACTCCAGCCAGTAAGTCAGCTTCATCGGGGGCCCAACTTAAATGCCTCTGTGCAAACACACATAGCAAGGAGAATAAACAAGAGGAGTTAGAGACTTGTGCATGCCTGCACGGATATGATCTATTGGCATCATGGAGAAGGGGTGGGATGGCTCCTATGACTGGAGTGCTGGAATGGAAGGATACAGTCCTCTTATCCTTGGAGAAGAGGAGGCTCGGGAGGACCTTATCAATGTGTATAAATGTCTGAAGGAAGGATGCAGTGAAGATGGAGGCATGCTGTTTTCAGTCGTGCCCAGTGCCAGGACAAGAGGCAATGGACATGAACTGGAACACAAGGTGTTCCATATAAACATCAGGAAACACTTCTGTACTGTGCAGGTGACAGAGCGCTGGAACAGGTTGCCCAGAGAGGTTGTGAACTCTCCCTGCTTGAATATATTCAAAAGCCATCTGGACATGGTCCAGGGCAATCTGCTCGAAGTGGACCTGCCTGAGCATGTGGATGGGGCCAGATGACCTCCAGAGGTCCCTTCCAACCTTAAATATCCTTAATCATTTTGTGATTTTGTGATTAATAATCCTGTACAATTCTGGTCTCTTGCTGACAGGAAGTAGCACCTTCCATCATAAACAGATCCAGTCAAGATCCAGTCAATAGTATTACATGTTCAGTGTGGAGCTCTGTGGAGTGCAGAGCAAATATATGCATATACATACACATATACATATACATATACATGTACATGTACATGTACATGTACATGTACATATACATATACATATGTACATATACATATATGTGTGTATATATATACACACACATAAAAGTCTCATCCTTTATCACACGATAAAGAAGTTTTGGTTTTGAGCACTTATCAGGTGTTTTGTCACCTACTACATGGTGGACACCGTTATTTAAGGATAATGCTATGGAATGATGAGATAAATTTTAAATACAGCTTCACATAGTGAAGTGTCTTCAGAAACAGATATAATTAATCAAAACATATTAAAACAGATGATACTGACATTTTGTAGAAATGTTTCTGCCACTTAAGTACCTAGGCTTTTTATTAAAGATGTAATGTGTCTCTTCATCATGCTGTCATTGTGGACTGCAGTCGTTACTTCTAGAACAGAATCATGAAGAACTATTTTCCTTAGTCCCTACAGGATTTAAAAACTTAACTGCGTAGGATTTAAACACTTAGCTGTAAACATGACATGTTATGTATATTATACTATAGGATATCTGGTTTATTTAATTAGAAAGTGAAGTGGGTTTGTAGTTAGTGTTATCTGACAGTCCTGTCACTGAAATGAAGAAATCATTCTAAAGAAATAATTAACTTGTTTTTCGCTGGACAATGGTGTTAGTATTCATTATATTGCACTGAACTTTTCAATAGTGGAGAGTGAGTCTACTAAGACTGGCTATAAATGGAATGGGAAGTAAAGTTTATATAGAGCTAAGCAAAATAAAGATATGCAGGTAATAAGCCAGATTTACATGTATTCTATTTCATGAACAATTATGTAAGGATAAAGACTGAAACTGTCTACTGCTACTGTTAAAAGTAAAGTAGACCATTTTATGTAATTGTTCTTTCCATCTATTACTGACATAAAGTGTCAGAATGGGTAGGAAAAAATTTACTTGTGATTTTGAATCAGATCAGTGAGTAGTTCTGCTGAAAATTTCCGGAAAATTCAAAGCAAATTCTGATTTTAAAAAAGTTGCCATGAAACAACAACAGTTTGCATACTAAAATGTGTCAAAATGTAATTAACTTTGGATGGAAAGAGAATTGGGATTAGTTAACCAAAAAAAATGAAATGAAACAGTTTATCTACAGGTGTGTTTTGTTTTCATCATTTATGCTAAGTGGGCAGCAATGGAGTATCTCATAGTTAAAGCTTGTTTTTAAGTTTTAGCCGTATGATATTCTATAGATGCTGCAGCTCAGTTGTTTTTGTTTGTTTGTTTATTTTTAACATAGTGCACAGGGTTTTTCTGAATGCCTTCATTTCTTCTACTAATTGCTTTGCAGTTTCTCCACACTTATGCTAAAGAAGAAAAATCAGATTGTGTAAAGTTGTGCATTTCCATGGCTAAATAAAGTGCATGTATAATGTTATTCTACAGGATCTGTTACTGAGATGCAGAAATATTAGAATATTTTTCTGAAAAGTTTTCTGAAACCCAACTTTTCCATATACTATAGTCACTAGAAAGTTTGCACACCAGTCATATGAGTCATAATCAGTCCTTAAACTTGACTCTAACCCAGAAACAGTCATTCCTATCACTTGTCACAGTCTGTATCTGATAGGAGTGTCAAGCTGGCTGTTGTCAGCTGGCAGTGCTAGAAATGCACTTCACTTCTTCAGGGAACAGCAGAGGGAGTACAGGTATCAGGGTGAGTCTCTGGGAGGGTGGTCTGGAGATGTCATATAGAAGAGTGCCAAATCTGGGAGTGGAAGTATACTAACTGGGAAGTGCTGCGAGAGGGCAGAGAGAGACATGAATGTAATGAAGATGAGAAAGAAGTGCAGGCTGAGAGAGGGATGCCCATTTTGACCTCATGGTTATTAAGCCTGCATGTTTTCCCTGCCTCTGTATGCTGTTTGCCTCTGTATGCTGTTTATGTAAGACCCTAACTTCATGAAGTGGAGGCTAATAAAAGTTTTTGTGTTTGTTTGTTTGTTTTCATTGAAAGGGCATGTGAAAGTAGGAAGAAGAAATTAGAGACTTGAGTGTGCTCAACTGAGAATTAGGGTGATCTAATAGAAACACTAGTAACCTCAACTAGTGACAGTTAAGACAACATTGAATTCATAGGCCAAATTGAATGCTGAATTTAGGTATAAACACACTCATGACATACCATGATTTCAACTGATGCAAAGGTGGTAGGACGTCGGATGTTGTGGAGGTTTAACACTGATTGGCAGCTAAGCACCACACCAACACTCTCTCACTCTCCCTCCTCAGCAGGCCGAAAGGGAAAAAATGAAATAGAGGAAAAATCTTACAGGTTTGGGATAACAGCAGTTTAGTGAAAGAAAAGCAAAGGCCACATGGAAACAAAAGGAGAAAAGAAATATTCTCTACTTCCCATCAGCAAGTGATGCCCAGCCACTTGCTGGTACAAAGGGCCTCAATATGTGGAGCGGTTACTTGGGAAGACAAATGGTTTCATAACGAGAGTCCCTCTTTTTCCTTCTTCCCCCTCTTCTGAGCACATCATAGGGTATGGAATATCCCTTTGGTCAGTTGGGGTCAGCTGTGTCCTCTTCCCACATCTTACCCACTCCTAGCCTACTGGCCTTTGGGGTTGAAGGGTGAAGTTGGAGAGACAGCCTTTATGCTGTGCCAGCACTGCTCAACAATAGCAAAAAAAAACAAAAAACAAACAAACAAACAAAATTAAAGCATTGTTGTGATATCAGCAATGTTCTAACAAGTGCAAACCGTTACACTATATGGGCTGCTGTTGGGAAAGTTAACTCCATCCCAGGTAGACACAGTACAATCTACACCCCTTATTCTATACCATTTGCATCATGATCAGGTCCCACATACTATAATATATTTGTATCCTCTGGTCATTTTTACATCCAATGTACAGATTTAAACATTCTCATCACCACTGTCCCCTGTCCCTTACATATAGATAGCTATTACCTTCCCATTCCATGGGCCTCTCCTACTTCCCAAAATGTCTATAAGAAATGATGATGACTTAAGATACTCAGGACAGGAGAAGCAACATGATGGATTGCTGGATGCCAACACCAGCTTAGTTTGTCACCGCTGTACTTATCTGTTTCCTTGCAAAGTTGAATCTCTGTTGATTCTGCAGTGACTTCCTACAACATATAATTTAGATTAAGAATTAGTTTCACCCAGGATTAAATCTTCTTGAGGCACACACCAAATCTCCCCATCCTCATCACCCATCAACTTGCAGATACTCTGGTGTTAACTAGCCAAAAGGCTTCTGTTAAATTTGTGTCCCAGTGCTTCCATGCCCCAGCACACAGTGCCGTCAGCATAGTCTTTAGCAGTCCATTATATCTCTCCGTATTTCCCAAGGCTTGTGGGCGATACAGAACGTGAGATGCTATCAATGCCATATCTCTTGGCCCCAATGACTATGTAGCACTTGCCCTGGTGGGTTCGAGGTAGCAGTCCAATATAACCAATCTACTAGGCCCTCACCTTCTGAAGGGCTGCATCCTGCAGTAAAAACCCATGTTGGAGCAGTTCAGAAAAGATTGTGGTGGTTTAACATTTGTAGGTAACTAAGCACCACCACTCTACCCTCGCACTCCGCCTCCTCAGAAGGACAGGGGAAGGAAATAGAATGAAAAAAAAAAGGCTCACGAGTTAAGATAAGGACAGGGCCGTCAATCCCTAATTATTGTCATGGTCAAAACAAACTCAGCATAGGAAGATTAAAGTAATTTATTGCCTATTGGTAACAAACTAAAGCAATGAGAACTAAAAGCAAACTAAAACCACCTTCTTCCCATCCACTTTCTTCTACCTCCTCCCCACAGATGGCACAGGGGGAAGGGGAATAAGCATTACAGTCAGTCCATAACACTTTGTCTATGCTGCTCCTGCATTATCACTCTCTTCCCTTGCTCCACTGTGGGTTCAATCCCACGGGACGCAGTCCTTCCTGAACTGATCCTACACAGGCTTCCCACAGGCTGAAGTTCTTCAAGACCTGCTCTGACATGGGTCCATATCAGACAGAGCAGTTCTTCACAAACAGACTGCTCCTGCATGTGTCCCACACAGGCTGCAGCTTCCACCAGACCTCCTACTCTATTGTGGATTCCTCTCCACAGGCTACAGCTCTGGCCCATAGCCTGCTCCTGCGGGCGCTCTCCATGGGCTGCAGCCTCCTTGAGGCCACATCCACCTGCTCCTCCGTGGGCTCCTCCATGAGCTGCAGTGTCAAGATCTGCTTGATCGTGATACATTATGGGCTTAAGAGGGACAGCTGGCTCCACCGTGGTCCTCTCCGCAGTCTGCAGGAGAACTTCTGCTCCGGCGCCTGGAGCACCTCCTAACCTCCTACTACTACTTCTTCACTGACCTTAGTGTATGCAAGGTTGTTTCTCTCTACATTTTCTCACTCTCTCGCAGCTGCTGCTGCACAGCTTTTTTTTTTTCACTCTTTGTTAAATATGCTTTCCTAGAGGTGCAACCAGCATCACTCATTGGCTTAGCTTTGGCCAGCGGTGGGTCCCTTTTGGAGCCAGCTAGAAACGACTCTTGTCTGACATGGGGCAGCTTCTGGGCTCTGCTCACAGAAACCACACCTGCAGCCCGCCTGCTGCCAAAACCTTGCTACATAAACTCAATACAGATGTTCAGGTTGAAGTCCTTACAGACATGCTCTGTGTCTTGTTTTGTCTGTTTGTTTACACTAGAAGAATTTAAAACAGCTCATCAAAAGATATACTGGTCTAAAAATTCACCTGCATAAAAAAAAAAATCTTCAAAGCACATCAAGGTTGTTTCTCCTCCATATAATTGCATATTTTTTGTATCCTTTAATTCATTAAAATATTATATGTATTCTTTTTGGATTTGCCTTCAGTTGCTACAAGTCATTTAAACAAAAAATGACCTCTTGGGCCAATGAAATAAATACAATCAGCTTGTAGTAGTGTTTAGATAGAAATAGTAATTTCTTGAATCTATATTTTTTCTTAAAACTTTTTTCTTTGAATCCTTTGTAGAGAGTAACTGTGAGTTGTCAAGAATAATTAAGCTTTAAGAAACCTTTAAAATACCACTTTTTAGGAAAGTCATTTTATATTGACTTTGCCTACATACCTTTGCTGTGGAAAAAATTCCTGCTTCCTCTACTTTCCTTAATACCAATAAAGAAAACACATGAGACTGTTGAGGATAGGCAGACTTGGCAGCTGTTTTTGATTTACTGAGATTATGAAATATAATTAGAAATTAGAGCACTTTCTCAAGGAATACATCGATTTTTAGTAGAATGAAGATTTATTCACTAATTCAGAAATAGATAAATTCTGATTAAAGAAATTTGATATAGATGTGCTTTACTAGTAATATTTGCCAATTACACTTTTTACTCTAAATCATAGTTCCGTAGATTCTCAAGTACCTATAACTCTTTGCTGTATTAAAAATCAATAATTTCAAAATTAGGATGAATATAAGATATTTCTTCATACTTTCTCCTCCTTCCAGTGCAGTTTTACACCATTTCTTTGGGTTTTATACATCAGAGGAACTGCAACTGTTAAATTCTATATAGCGTTTGAAATTTTAAAGAGCCTAAGAATTTCTCAGTCATATAAGAAAGGAACTGGAAATGTTTGGTCAAACTATACAGAGTGAAGTTCCTGGGTTTTACAGGAAAATAGTCTTTCAAATTGCTTGAAAATCTGTACCTGAATTAGAGATTTGGCTTTCATATTTCACTGTTTACTGAGTGTCCATGCATGTACATGTATATGTGTATTTGAAAGACAAAGGAGCAATGAACAAAAGGAATTATATTGTACATATTTTAAAGTGTTGCAAATGTTCCTTCAGCTTTGTGAGTGATACTTTTCCTGTATAAAACTATTCTTAATTAAAAATCTGTAGCACTGAGACTCTGCAGGAAACAAACGAGAGAAATGAATACTCTACATCCTGTATTTTTGCAGATTACAGACACAGTCATTAAGCTCTGTGTTAACTCCATTTGATTGTGAGAAACAGTCTACTGGAATAAGAAAATGCTCAGAGCACAGGGAACCTCCATTCAATCTTTGTTAACTAACACAGCATAACTGAAGCTAATTTATTGTAGGAGTTGACATCATCTGAGGTTTTAGCCTCAGGTAGTGTTATCTTACCTTGAAGTGGGACCCAGCTAATTGAGATGCATTTCCATTTTAGGAATATTACCTGCTCTTTCAATGTCTTCATTTTACTATGCTTACTTCTCCTTTCGTCTTGTTATTTCGGAATGTGTCAGGGCACAGGGGAGTGGGGCACAAGGGAAGGGGAGGTAATTGTTAAGTTGTTTTTCCTTCTATCAATTTACTTTCCAATGAAATGGATTCAGTATCATACTATTTTCAGTTATCAAGGCCAGCAGAAACCTTACTATTTTGGTAAGTTTGAATTGCAAAAACTTTCCAAAATTCTCAAAACATGTCCAAATGACTTAAAACATTGTTCATGTTTTGTTCCTTCCATTCTTTTTCTAATCTTTGTAAAAATGTGGTTGTTCTCTTATACATATCTGAGATTTTATTATTCAAAGTCTTTACCAGGAATACAACTTTCCTTTGGAACTCTTCCCTCTACCTAGTTCCACATCAATCCAATAAAATCTGTCTAGTAACAGTAGTGGTGGCAGCAGCAGTTACCACATTTTGAGAAGAGTGAGAGGAGGTCCCGGGGGTTGTCTGAGGGGGTTTCTGGGCAGCAACACTCTCGGGTGTGTGTGGGCTGTGTGTGTAACCCACTGGGAGCACCAGCAGACAGAGTGTGCAAACAATCACAGGGCAGTTTGCACAGCAGTTTACGCAGAAGGGTGGTGCATTCTGCCAGTAGGCAGGCTGGCATCTTCTGCGTTGGTGGAGTCACTCAGGCAGCAGGTGGAGGAACTACAGGAGGAAGTCAGCAGGTTACGCTGCATTAGGGAAGGGGAACAAGAAATAGAGTATTTCTTGGGGTGCTGCACAGAGAATTACTAGGGTGCTGTCACACTGACCTCCAAGGACTATCAAAGAATGTCAACAAGACACAGCTAATACCTTGGAAAAGAGGCATCATGGTCTCTGAAAACTAATAGCAACAGGATGGTGATTCCCTCTGTTCCCTCAAAAGTACCAGCAACAAATATGAAGTTTTGGCAGTAAAGGAAATCAAACAGAAAGACTGACAGGGTGAAACAGCACCAACTACACATGCTAAAAGTCACAGAAGGAAATGGCAAGTGCAGGTAGGGTGTGGCACTGAGGCACCCATCTGAAGTTCTGATATGCAGTCAAGGAAACTCTGCTGTTTACCAGGAGTCGAAGTCTGTGATGTTGCAGAGAAACTGCTACAACTGGTAAAAAGTGCAGACTACTATCCCCTGTTGCTTTTCCACCTGGGCACCAATAATACAGTATATATCTTGGCAAGATCAAGAAGGACTTCAGGGTCCTGGGGGGACAAGTGGGGATGGGGACGCAGGTGATTTTCTCTATCTCACCAGTCAGAGACAGGAGTGTGGGCAGAAGTCAGTGCATCAAGTAGATTAACACCTGGCTATGTGGTTGGTATGGACAGGGCTTTGGTTTTTATGATCATGGAACTTACTTTGCTGAATACAGGCTACGGGAGAGAGATGGCATCCAGGTACATGGGTAAGGAAGGAGAATCTTCATTGGCAAGTTAACTGCTTTAGTGAATCAGACCTGAAACTAACAAACCTGGAGGGATGTGGCCCTAAACCAGGACACTCACATGCTCATGATCAACAGGATGGAAGGGTGCACTTATTCAAGCAGTAAGGAATGCCACCAAACCATCCAAAAAGTCTCAATAAAAAGGATAGACAGTTGGCCCAAATGTTGGAAACCTGTTAGTGAAAGTGAAAGATTTATTATAATAGTTCAAAATAGTATATTAAAGCTTAGCAGTTCTTAGACAAGTACGTCTTTTCACCATAATGCTTTCTTCAGATCTAAGATCTAAAATTTAGTTATGTGGTCAGGAACAACAGAACAAATTAAGACCAATACATTTCATTTTCACTGAGGAGATACAAAAACTTCATATTTTTTTTTCCCAGGAACAGTATAATTTTGGTTTTATTTTTAGTTTCGGCATCTTTTTTTATTTTTGTTAGAGTGTATAAAGAGGAGTCTGTTTGAATATTGACACTGTTACTAGGACAGATACAAATGAATTACAAAGTTTCCTGTGCTGTTAGCAACAGCAGAAAGTCACACTACTGCAGCACCACAATTCCACATTTTTCATTAAAAGCAAAGCAAAATTAAACAAAACAAAACAAAACAAATAACAACTCTGCAACTTCCTCTAAAGCTGGCTTGTCCAGAAGCTTAACTTAAAACAAGAAGAAACAATTTGTGTTAGTCTAGAAGTGGTCTCACTAGTAATCCATGAAAAGAATTCTGACATTTTCCAAAGGCCAATTTATGACTTAAAGTGAATTTAAAAGGAAATAATGTGACCAGCAGGACTAGCAAAGTGATTGTCCCTTTGTACTCAGCACTGGTGAGACTGCATCTTAAGTGCTGTGTTCAGTTTTGGGCCCCTCACCACAAGAAAGATATTGAGTTGCTAGAATGCATTCACAGAAGAGCAATGAAGCTTGTGAAGGGACTAGAAAACAAGACGTATGAGGAGTGGCTGAGGAAACTGAGGTTGTTTAGTCTGAAGGAGGCTGAGAGGAGACGTCATCGCTGTCTACAGCTACCTGAAAGGAAGTTGCAGCGAGGAGGGTGTCTGTCACTTTTCTCAGGTGACAAGTGATAGGACATGAGAAAATGGCCTCCAGTTGCATCAGAGGAGGTTTGGATTGAACATTAGGAAGAATTTCTTCATGGAAAGGATGGTTGGACATTGAAACAGGCTGCCCAGGGAGATGGTGTAGTTGCCATCCCTGGAGATAATTAAGAGATGTGTGGACATGGTGTTTAGGGACACGGTTTAGTGGTGGACTTGGTAGTGTTAGGTTGATGGCTGGACTTGATTACCTTGAAGGTCTTTTCCAACCTAGATGATTCTATGATTCTATGAAGTGCCTCAGTAGAAACAGTAGCAGTAAGGGTGACAAACAGGAGCTGGTAGCCACTGCCCAGCTGGAAAACTATGATCTGATTGCCATTACAGAAAATTTGGTGGGATGAATCACATGATTGGAGTGCTGCAGTCGATGGATATGAACTATTCAGAAGGGACAGCAAAGGAAGNATAGAAAAGGGAAAGAAAAGGAAGGAAAGTGGGAGGATGTGCCCTCAGAAAAAAAAAAAAAAAAAAAAAAAAAAGATTGATTGCATGGAGCTGTCTCTGAAGAACAGTGATGCACAGGTTGAAAGCTTGTGGGTGAAAATTAGAGATCAAGCAAACAAAGGAAACTTTGTGGTTGGTGTCTACTACAGACCTACAAGCCACCCAATCAGGGAGTGGATGTCCATGAAGTTTTCTTTCTTCAGCCACAGGAAGCACCGTGCTCACAGGCCCTGAGGTTGCTAGGTGACTTCTACCACCCAGACATCCACTGGAAAAGTGGCACAGCAAACTGCAAGCAGCCCAGGAAATTACTGGAGTGAGTAAAGCATAGCTTCCTAGTACAGGTGATAGAGAGCCCGAATAAAGGAGATGTGTTGATGGACATGTTGCTTATCAGTATGGAAGACCTCATCAGAGAGGTCAAGGATGGAGGTAGCCTGGGCCACAGTGATCATGCCGTCATAGAATTCTCAATCCTGAGGGATACAGAATGGGTAAAAAGTAGAATCAAGACCCTAAACTTCAAAAAGGCAAACTTCAGGATGTTTAGGGCACTAGAATGTGGGATCCCTTGGGAAACTGCCCTCAGAGATAAGGAGCAAATGAGAGCTGGGAGACATTTAAAGATATTTTTCGTAGGGCACAAGAGCTCTCAATCCCAGGGGAGGTAGGATACCAGCTAGCCCAAGTCAGGACCACTTAGCCAACATGNAAAGGAGATGTGTTGATGGACATGTTGCTTATCAGTATGGAAGACCTCATCAGAGAGGTCAAGGATGGAGGTAGCCTGGGCCACAGTGATCATGCCGTCATAGAATTCTCAATCCTGAGGGATACAGAATGGGTAAAAAGTAGAATCAAGACCCTAAACTTCAAAAAGGCAAACTTCAGGATGTTTAGGGCACTAGAATGTGGGATCCCTTGGGAAACTGCCCTCAGAGATAAGGAGCAAATGAGAGCTGGGAGACATTTAAAGATATTTTTCGTAGGGCACAAGAGCTCTCAATCCCAGGGGAGGTAGGATACCAGCTAGCCCAAGTCAGGACCACTTAGCCAACATGAGGCACAAAACCAAAATGCATAGGCAATGGAGGCAGGGATATTCCTCCTGGGAAGATTATAGGGATGTAGTCTGGGAGTGTAGAGAGGGGATCAGGAAAGCCAAGGCAAAGCTGGAGCTGAGCTTGCCTAGAGACTTAAAAAATAAGAAAGTTTTCTTCAAATACATAGGTCAACAAAGGAAGTTAAAAGAAGCTACCCACCCTGATGAGTGAAACGGGAGACCTGGCTACAACTGACATGGAGAAGGCTGAGGTATTCAACAACTTTTTTGCCTCAGTTTTCACCAGCAAGTGCTCTGTCCATACTGCCCAAGTCAACAAATCCAATGGCAGGAACTGGGAGAATGACATACCACCCACTGTATGAGAAGGNATGCATAGGCAATGGAGGCAGGGATATTCCTCCTGGGAAGATTATAGGGATGTAGTCTGGGAGTGTAGAGAGGGGATCAGGAAAGCCAAGGCAAAGCTGGAGCTGAGCTTGCCTAGAGACTTAAAAAATAAGAAAGTTTTCTTCAAATACATAGGTCAACAAAGGAAGTTAAAAGAAGCTACCCACCCTGATGAGTGAAACGGGAGACCTGGCTACAACTGACATGGAGAAGGCTGAGGTATTCAACAACTTTTTTGCCTCAGTTTTCACCAGCAAGTGCTCTGTCCATACTGCCCAAGTCAACAAATCCAATGGCAGGAACTGGGAGAATGACATACCACCCACTGTATGAGAAGGTCAGGTCTGAGACCATCTAAGGAACCTGAAGGTGCACAAGTCCATGGGACTTGATGAGGTGCATCCCAGGGTCCTGAGTGAACTGGTGCATGAAGTTCCTAAGCCACAATCCATCTCATTTGAGAAGTCATGGCAGTCTGGTGAAGTTTCAAATGACTGGAAAAGGGGAAATATAACCCCCATTTTTAGGAGGGGATAAAACGAAGACCCAGGAAAATACAGGCCAGTCAGTCTCACCTCTGTGTCTAGCAAAATCATGGAGCAAATCCTCCTGGAAACCATGCTCAGGCATATGGAAGACAGTGAGGTGACTGGGGACAGCCAACATGGCTTCATTAAGGGCAAGTCATGCCTGACTAACTCGGTGGCCTTCTGTAACAGAGTGACAGCACTCATGGACAGTGGAAGAGCATTGGACATCATCTACCCTGACTTGTGCAAAGCATTTGATTTTGTCTTGCACAACATCATTGTCTCTATAACGAAGAGACATGGATTTGATGGATGGACCACTTGGTGGACAAGGAATTGACTGGATGGTTGCACTCGAAGAGTTGTGGTCAGTGGCTCTATGTCCAGGTGGAGACCAGTGACAAGTGTTGTTCACCTGTGGTCTGTTCTGGGACTGCTATTATTTAACATCTTTGTCGGCAACCTGGACAGTGGGATTAAGTGGACCATCAGCAAGTCTGCGGATGACACCAAGCTTAGTGGGTGGTCTACACACTGAAGGAAAGGGATGCCATCTAGAAGGACCATGGCACGTTCAGGAGGTGGGCCCATGTGGAACTCATGCTATTCAACAGGGCCAAGTGCAAGGTCCTGCACCTGGGTTCGGGCAGTCCCAGCCATGAAGACAGGCTGGACAATGAGTGGGTAGAGAGCAGCCCTGCAGCAAAGGACTTGGGGGTATTGGCGGATGAAAAGCTTGACATGAGCTGGCCAATTTAACATCATAAGAAAAAGATCTGCTTTGTATAGTAGCAATCTGTATAAGGCTTAAGTTCCAAAATGACTAACTATGAGGTATAAAGGTACCTCACCTATACCTGTATGAGTCTTATAACTGTATAAGTCCACTGAATAATGGCTATTTCAAATGTGATTTAGAGGAATGAGTGACCTAAAGCAAGCTGGAAAGAGAAAATAACGTCAGAAACAGGTGAGTTCTAAAACATATATAACTTAGCTCCATAAATGTCCCCTTGACATCATCCTGAAAATAAATACCTATACCATTTTTTTTTGTCCAAAAAAGCCCCAACTGCAATTGGCAACGCAGACAACATAACACTTCCCTCTTGTTTAAGGTAATTGTCTATCTCTATAAATGATAACTACCCATGTGAAAATGGATCTGTGCACACATGGTGAGTCAATATCTCTAGAAATGTTGAAGTCAAAATAGTTGAAAAAAATCTCATGCATTTTAAGTTGGTGCTATTGAACATAAATTCAGGATATTCAATTGCCCCACTGACAACCATCAGAATGCATGTAAAATCAGCTGAGTTGATTAGAAACCCAATGAAGGGGCCTCCCACAGTGAGCATGTAGAATATTTTAATAAATCACTGAAGCCTTAACTGATTAGAGACATGCTCCAACTTTTTCTTTGAAACTGCTACTGCTTGTAAAAAATCTGAGATTCTCTAAGGCAAGCACAGTATATATATATGTGAGTGAGCATTACTTTATAGTTAACTGCTTAAGGCATTCGGAGACAATGGGAGACACAATGATTTACTTTTCCATCCTTCTAAAACCATACTGGAGAACATCATGTTTGAATGACATTTTGTTGTTAGTATGCTAGGTTGTTAGGTGTGCTGTAACAATCCTGTTTCCAGAATATTGTGGAATTTAGGCATTTGTGGGTTCAGAGAAGCCAGTTCATTCTAGGCATGAGATTTTCACCTCTCAGATGGCTGGGGAAGTGTTGAACAAATGCATGATTCTAATACCTGGGAAATTTTATTTCAAAATATTGTCCAGAAAAGGGATAAAGCAGGTAAAAGGAGGTTTTCAAGAGTGTTTCAGGAGCAGAGATAAAATACCTATACCATACCTAAATTCTTTATAAGTTCTACCTTCCACAGATGTCAACAGGATAAAAATACTGTGGATTTCCCAGATTTTGGTGAGATCAATCAGCTTTGGATTGACTTTGACCAAGATTTCATATTGGTTAGCTACTTTCTTTTTGGATACCTCTGTCTTTGCAGTTTCACCTTCTAATGCATAATGACTGGCAGACATTGAGTATAACAATTTAAAAAATGTGGTTTTAACGTTTCAGAATTAGAAACTTGCTTATCCATCTGAAAGCTTTTCAAAACATTCCATGGAAAAAAGTTACTTGAATCTTTTTAGGTTCAGCACTGACATAATCAAACTCTGTGTTTGGGATGAGATCCATTTTTCTCTTAAGATGACAAAATCTAAAACCAGTTCATCTAGTTTCACTCAGACTCTTGAGAAGGACTGTTCTGAATTAGAGAAAAGCATAACCTCACTGTTCCACTCTAATGACTGTAGTTGTGAAAATTTTGAAACCAGAGGTGAATTTGACATATTTTGTTAATGCAATTTCAAAGCTTACCTATTTATGGAAAAAAAAAAAAAAAAAAAAAGGAAAAAAAGCACAGGGCACATTTATACAGAGCATATGTTCCTTCCTTAGAAGTAGTTAAACTGTCCAAAGTCTCATGAGTTCCTCAGTTAATTTAAAAACATAACATATAGACTCATGAATAGCTTGAGAACTTTTAAAGCTACATAATGTGCTGGAAGAGTACACTGAATCCATTAATTCCATTAAATTGATATTTCAATATCTTTGCTTTAATTTAATTAATTCTTATCTATTTTTTTTGTCATTTTTGGCACACACTAAATCACAGAGATCTGCCAAGTATAAACTTGATTGACCTAAATTCTCAATTCTTGAGTCATTTGCTGTTTCTGCACAACCTTGAAAACTAAAGTATCAGATGAAATAGAATAATCAAAGCGTTATTAAAAACACTCCTGAGAATTTCATGTCTTTAATTTACAGACTGCAAGTGAAGCTGTGTTTGATGCTTATTAGTTTGCTTAACACAACACAGAAGTGACTGTTAAGCAAAGCAAAAGACAGGACTCTACAGTATTTAGCACGTAATGAGACTTAAGAAGGAGTTAAATGAAGTTTCTACAGAAGTGCAGAGTTTTGAATAAAAAAAAAGTTAGACTCTTCCGTATTCTGCTTCTTTTATAAACGTGTCCTAGCAATAAGAAGCAGACACATTAATATTTCAAGACTTTTAAAAGTTAATAAAATGTCTAAAACCTGTCTAAAACATAATGAATACTTTGTGTGTACATTACAGAACACCCCAATGTTCTTGTTGTTATAGCCTTGCCTTGTACTTGGCTTCACCAGTAACTACAGGTTTTTGAGCTGATCTAGAGTTTCAAGATCCGGCAGAACAGAATGATTAAACAGATACCCTTTCCTAAGTTAAGTCCTCAAAGGTAGTTCTGAGTACTGGAGGAAAAGTTAGTTAACCACTTAAAAGGAAGAATTCAGTAGGAAAATGAACTATACTTCTAGTAACAATCAAAGAGTTGGGTGTTTGAAATCTGGGCTATAAAAATTTATCTTTATCCATAATGACTACTTTTGCATCACCAGTTACTAGGAGGTTTTCCACCTTTCAGAAGAACACTCCTAAACATCAGACATTTTCTCACATTTCTGCAAGTCACTCCTCTTCAATCTCCTGAAGCTTTTTCATCTTATTCTGATAAGGGAAATGAAGAGTCTCGGCTTTATAGGTGATATTCCTGGTTCTAGTACAGGAAACCTTCTTAACGTTCTGGCCTCTGCTGGTACTACACAGAAACTAAGCTACTTCTAGAATAACAACATCTAGTTACAAAATAATCTGGAGTATTCCAATTCTGTATACTACGTATAGGCTCAACTTCCATTATAACTTCTATTGAAATTCACTGTGCATAAGCTAAAGCACTCAGTTGGGGTTTAAGGGAACATATTTTATCTTAATAGTTTGACATTGATGCAACTAGCTTTTAGGAGATAAATCTATTTTTTCTGAAAGCCTATTATTCTGAACTCATTCTCTGTTAATGTTTTATACTTCCTACCAGCTCAAATCAGGTCTTGTGTAACTATTAAGAGCAAAACTGACTCAAAGGTTTACAAACTTGAGTTTCTACAAACACTCAAGTGTCTAAGAGGCAAGAGTAATTGCTACATTCACGAAAGTAAAAAGGTGGGACGGATGAGAAATGATTCAACACTTCATGAATATTATTTCCACTGTCAGGACACTTCCACACTTCTACAGAAGCCTCCGAGCCACCTTCAGGAATGCATTTCATTATCATTCTGTACAACACCCTTGAAATCTTGCTTACCAAGGGAGCCATAAGCCAAGACTTCATGTTTCACAAAACAAAAAATGAAACAAACAAAAAAAAAGCAAGCAAACAAAAAGCTTAATGCCACCACCACATGCACACACACAACAACAACAACAAACTAAGAGTAATGCTGGCATTACGATACTCTTATGGATCAAATGTTTGATAAGATAGACATTTGTCTGGCAAGCTCCAGAGATCAGCTGCACAATTTTCTTTCCATGGACTCCTGACTTTATGTTTTAAGCTATTATTTGCTGAAGAGATGTGAAAAAAAAAGTCTTTCTGCTAGTAAATATTGTAGTGAATGGAAAGTAGAAGATGGATTGAAATTACAAGATTTTGTTTGTTTCCAAACGAAGTTCTTGTTGAAATATGTGCTGAAAGTACTAGGTCTGTATCTTCAAAGGGGAAAATATAAAAAATTATGTGTTCTTTAAGTTAATTTTCAGGCTTTTCAACAGGGCTTTAGCTAGCAGAGAAAGTGGATGGGAAGCCACATTATTGGGTTGCCATCAAGGTTAGTTAAAACACCAGTGAGCAGAACATGTTTGTTAAGACAGATCAGCTATTTTTGCTAAGTATTAAAAAAAAAGGGGGGGGGAGGGGGGATATATAAACATGTACAATGCAGCTTTGTTTGAAATAATGTTAAATAACCAGAATACCTAGTTTTCCAAGCTGTATGCATAGTGCTGAAGATGTATGTAAGGGTAGGCAGAACGAGAGTGTCTGTTCATTTAAGGATATACAGTGAAGGAACTTTTCCAATGCAACAAGAGATAAGAAAGGCAGAGAAGTGATGGGAACCAAGTCTGGCCACTCCTCACACTAATCTACAGTGGCATGTGGGAATGTGGGAATGTTTGTTCCAGCTGGGTTGTCTGATTGAGGACTGCTAAAGTAGGAGACAATGACCAGAAAGACCTTGCAGTAACTGACAAGGAAAGAGATGGAATGTGAGAATGTTGATTCAAGCAAGGGCAAGTTTGTTCTGAGTGAGGATCTCTGGATCAAGACGATGTCTTGGTTTTGGCTGGAATAGAATTAACTTTCTTCCTGGTAGCTGGTATGGTGCTGTGTTTTGGATTTAGGATGACAAAAATGCTAATAACACACTGATGTTTTAGTTGTTGCGGAGCAATGTTTACACAGTCAGAGACTTTTCAGCTTCTCATGCTGCCCTGCCAGCTAGGAGGCTGGGGGTGCACAAGAAACTGGAAGGGGACAGAACCAGGACAGCTGACCTAAACTGGCCAAAGGGATTTCCCATAGGATATGACATCATGCTGAACAATACAATCGGAGAGGTGTTTGCCAGGGGCAGGCAACGGCTGCTGCTCAGGGTCTGGGTGGGCATCAGTCAGTGAGTGGTGAGCAATTGCATTGTGTATCACTTGCTTCGTATATTCTTTTACCATTATAATTATCATTATTCTGCCTCCCTTTTTTCTCCTTTTAAATTGTCTTTATCTTAACTCATGAGGTTTTACCTTTTTTTTTTTCCAGATTCTGTCCCGCATCCCCCTCCACGTGGGGGAGTGAGTGAACATCTGTGTGGTGCTTAGCTGCCTGCCAGGTTAAACCACAACAGATGATAAGAAGTAAAGAAGGGGGAACAACACGCAAAATGGTAAGACACAGTCCTGACACAGCAAACAGGGAGACAATGACAAGGAACAAACCTCCCACTCACGGTAGTTAATGTGCTGCTTCCAGGAAGATCAGCCTGGACTTTACAGCTGATGATATATGCTCAGCTTTGCTATTAGTTGAACCTGCAAAGTGGAGAATGATGGTCAAGTTTCCCAGTCTGGGCAGAGACCCCAGGTCCTCAGGCACCACTCTCAGCCCCAGTGGCCAGACAGGAGTGATCCTAGTCTGGAGCAGCTGCAGGAGACAGCTGCACTCAGTGCTCTTTACCTCACTTAACAATATAGATAGTAGCGATGAATTCAGTCTGATGTTACACTGAAACTTTAAAAGGAAAAAAAAAAAAACCACAAGTGGGAGATCTTTGCAAATGAGTTCAAGTACTGTCTAGTAGTCTTAGAAGTGGAAAAACAATGATTGCTCAGGTGCTGTTTCTCACTCACTCTGTTTTCACCCAGCACTGTAGAGCTGGACTGCTGTAGGCCCCATATGCTATGTGCCTATGATATCAGCACAGTTGATACTCTAACTGCACTGTTGAAATTGCTTTTCTGTTTATTGCTGTAGTTTACTTTTGATCCCTAATGAAAGAGGCACATTTATTATTCTCTTGTGTTAAACTGAAACACTCTGCTTTAATTGCACAGACGTGACTGGTTACTGTTCAAGCTGGAAGTAAAATGACTCTCCTCATCAAAGCCTAATGCTTTGTGGGGAAGTTTTTCATAAATAATTGAAGTGCAAACAATTATAATAGTAATAGTAACTAATGGGAATTAAGGGACATGGGCTTACAAACACAGCAATATGTTTTGCAGTGCTAAGGAAATCCACAGTAAGGTTATGGAATAAGATTGCAAAATGTTTTTGTTTTTGTTTTTGTTTTCACCTGGGTTTGTTTTTATTTTTTTTTTTAATTTTTTTTTTTTAATGCCTCCTGTATTGGTATCTTCTCTCAAAGTACAAGCTCATCTTGGTTAGTCCTAAAAGGTCCAAAAATATATTTTATATCTTTGACTTCCAGTAGAGACAGAAGAAATTAAAAATATAGATTTAAAAAGATTTAATTAAGTAAGCAGATTTTGCTTCAGATGTTTTTGAGAACTGTAGTAATAGATAACTTTCTTGGGATTTGATAAATGCTAAAAATGAACCTTTTCATTTCTGTAAGACTGTTTTAGAAGTTCAAGACTTGCTATTTCCAAAAAGGGCTTATCAAGTAGTATATCTATCTTTTTTTGAGTTCTACAATCTGCTTATTTATGGCTCTTCATTGAAGTAGTAGAAATAATAATTTTTAAAAAAGAAAGAAAGAAAGAAAGAAAGAAAGAAAGAAAGAAAGAAAGAAAGAAAGAAAGAAAGAAAGAAAGAAAGAAAGAAAGAAAGAAAGAAAGAAAGAAAGAAAGAAAGAAAGAAAGGTATGTTATGAGCTACTTTAAGAAATAAATCTTATAATACCAAAAATAAGAAAGTATTTGATAAATAAGTTTAAACATATAAAAGAAACAAATAGAAAAAACAACAACAGAAAGATTCTTTTGCTCCTGTATAGAACTGAGAATAATTTCTGCAGTCGTAAAAATAGAAGAAGCATTTGTTTCACTAAAACAGGGAAGTTCTCATGCATAATTACACATACATTTTGTTTGTCCGTATGTACTTCTCTGAGAGTAGATGCATGCAAATACCTTCAAAAATTGTATAACTATACTGAAGTGCTTTATGTAGTAAAATAAGGTTGTTCTGGTTTTTGGTTTCATTGTAAGCTCAGACAAGGAGTTAATTTATCTTTTAATTGTAGCCTTGAAATTCTTTTAATATTTGATTAAGTTTTTTTTTGCTGGAGTAGTAAGCCTATATATACATGCTCTACTTGGATTGCTGTTGTATCTGTCTTTTACCCAAGAGAAGTCTCCTTTCTGTGTCTAGTTTTGAGCCTAATATTTGGCCAACTGGTTTGTAAATGGTGCTACACCATTCTGAGCACCTCACATAAAACTATCAATATAATTATGTCCTGGTGTATGTTTTGTGCTATATTTAAGGACAGGATAACTGCATTTAACGTTATACTCAGAACCTCCTGTGGTAAAGATGGAATAAACCACATACACAGAACCAAGGGCATACAGTTAATCATACTAAAGTTTCAATAGCACAATAGTGCAAATTATCTGAGTAAAACAGCAAAATATCATTAATGGCACAGTTAAAATTGCCATACTGAAATTCCACGCTTTCTACTCCTTCTCCCTGGTGTTGGTCTCACCTTTCCAACAACTCTCCAAGTCCTAAAGCTCAATATTCAGCTTTCCTCAAGAAAGACAAGAGAGTGGGAGTAGAATGAAAATAAGTTGCCGGCCTCCTCAGATCTTTGCTGGGAGTACTGTGATGTGCATACTTGTGCGGTTGCTCTGTCTCAGCTTGAAAGTTGTTTATTTTCATTTCCGTGTACAATCTGCTTCCTTCCCATTTTTTCTCATTTGAAGCCTGGAAACTGCACAGTCACCTCCCCCCACATTTGAAGATATAAGGGGCCATTGTTAGTCACACTGGCACTCTTGGGGAGCTTCAGGCCTTGTCCAGATAAAGGACTCATATAGTTGCAGTTCCAACAGGTTCAGCAACAATAACTTGGTCACTGGACACTAAACTAAAACAAGACGGGGCCAAAGGCAGCCCAGCCAGGTCCTGACACTCTGCACTGCCAGATCAATACAGAATCTGTGGCCTCTTACCAATTACATTAAAATCATACGTACTGTGATACACTAAATTATCATTAAATGATTCTGTTTGTCAGTATCGCAGACATTGTGGTAATCTCATAGTTTTCATGTGGCTCAGGAAGTATATGACTGAGCAGAGGCAGAACTGAACAAACTACTAGTTCTGGAAAGGGGTTGTAAGATATTTTTATTAGAATTGTCATTTGTATTTTATTTTGTATACCTAAAATTGTATTTGTAAATGTAACACATGCTTTCCCTTCTTTCCTTTTACTGTTGAATGCTACTTCTTTGGCACTGGAGACCAGGTGAAGGAAAAGATAGAGTAACCAAATCCATAATGCTTTTTTCAGCCATTGCACTTAGGTCCCTGGTCTGTGGTAAGAAAACCTTTTGCTGCACTATTTCTGAAATGACTGAAGCCAGGAAAGTACAGAATCATCAAAACAGGAGTCTTACTACGTTAGTCACAAGTCTTCCAGTTAATGTTTCCCCTGAATTAGTATATATTTGCATAAGAAGAGATATATTATCCGTATTGAATTTCTTTAAGTTCATGTATCATTGTTCTTTTATCTCCGGAAGAGTACTTTGGAGAAGAGAGATCTACATGCATCAATGTTGTGGTTTAGCCCTGGTAGGCAGCTAAGTACCACACAGCCGCTTGCTCACCCTCCCCAGGTGGGATGGGGAGAGAATCAGAAAGGTAAAAGCGCCAGAACTCATGGGTTGAGATAAAGACAGTTTACTAGGTAAAGCAAAAGCAGCGCGCGCAAGCAAAGCAAAACAAGGAATTCTTTCACTACTTCCCATGGGCAGGCAGGTGTTCAGCCACTTCCAGGAAGCAGGGCTCGTCACGCGTAATGGTTTCTTGGGAAGACAAACGCCATCACTCTCCACGCCCCCCCTTCCTCCTTCTTTACCCCAGCTTTTATGGCTGAGCATGACGTCATATGGTGTGGAATATCTCTTTGGTCAGTCTGGGTCACCTGCCCTGGCTATGTCTCCTCCCAGCTCCCTGTGCACCCCCAGCCTCCTCGCTGACAGGGCAGCACAAGAAGCAAAAAAGTCCTTGGCTCTATGTAAATAGTGCTCTGCAACAACCAAAAACATCGCCACTATTTTCATCAAAAATCTAAAACACAGCATTGTGTGAGCCTCTACAAAGAAAATTAACTCTATCCCAGCCAAAACCATGACAATCAACAAAAAATCTTTTGCTTTACTGGGAAGTGGAAGCTAGGAAGTCATCTATGACTATGTCTATTAAATGTATATAGCATATATTCAGACTTCCGTATCATCTTTGCTGCCTGTGGTTATGTGTGTGTATGTTGTTGAGAGAAGGACAGTGCTCAGTCAAGGCAAGAATGCTTGATTGCTGCGTATCGTGGTCTCTTGAAACCAGAGCTTGAAAAAGAACTCAAGGGGAACATTAATGCTTAATGTTTCATTGACTGAAGTTTGAGTAGACTGCATGCTGTTACTTAACTGTAGAAAAATTGTGAATTCAATTCCCCAAAAACTGTGTCCAGCTGCCCTTCAATAACAGGAAAATGCAGTTCTACCACATGTGAAAATAATGTCGACGTACACATCTGTGTTGAGGTGTAGGGATCCCAAACTGTGCAGTATCCAAATGTGGTTTAATGACTACCGAATAAAGGGAGATACCCTAGACTCTTAATCCCACCTCCCCAGCTGGGCCTTGCTGCTTAGGTGCATGACTGACCACTGCTCAGTTCACTGTCCACAGGGCCCAGGGTCATCCCTGTGAGCTGCTCCCTAGCACCTGAGGCAAGGTTTGGCCTCATTCTTGCAAAACTTCGTGGTGTTCCTCTTGGCCCCTTCCTCCTTCCCAGCTCTTGCATTGTTCAGTACACATCTCAGTCAAATGGTTGTTTTATCTCCCTTTTCTACTTTCTTGGACTGGAGTCTGTTTCTTTTACTTCCCTAAAGTAACTTGATGGCTTCTTTTTGGTCTAATTCTTCATAGTAAAACTATTCATGTAATGAATGATTTCACACCAGTAAAGACAAAAGGCTGGTCCACTATTTTTCCTTATTTGTTTACTGCAAGTAAGTACTTCCCCGTTACAGAGGTCTTATCAATACTTTTACAGATGTAATAACATCACCAAATTAGATGGATATTTTCTGTTATACTTCTGTAGATTAAAAGGTTTGTCCTTTTTTTCTTGTTCATCCATCTGGAACTAAATATCACCTGAAGCCTGTGGTTACCTAGAATATTCCCTCTCTCTGCAAGCATGTTCTTGTATGCTGCTACGAGAAGAGAAAATATGAGGCTAATATAGCTATCAATACTTTCTAACAAAGGATATTCAAGAAATAGACTTTCCAAAGGGCAGATAAAAACTAGACCACAGTAGTAATCATAGCACTTAAAGCCTGTTCAATTTTTTATTATTGCTTTTACTTTGTACCCACTGTGTTTGCACTGTGCAGTTTTGAGAACACATTAGCTCCAAGCACTGGTACAACCCACAGTCAGGTTAACAACACATTCCAGTTATCAGCAATCATCAATGCTCAGCAGACAGTGTTAACAATCTACAGCTACCAAGAAGGAGTAACAGATGAAAACTTTTGTCTATGACTGGGAAATCCACAAACTTCTCTGTTACATATGCATAACTGAAATTATTGGTCTCCAATTTTAACTGTCTTTGCATACGTTTTCCCTCTGATCTACAAAATGAACAACTTTTGCTGGATTGCTATTTATTTGCGTAAGATTAGTCTTTTACTTGACCCACCTGCAAGTCTTTGACCTGCTCAAGGAGTATTGTATATTCTTTAGTTGTTCTTAGAAGTCTGTGATATACAATACAGAGTCTGTGGCCCCTTATTAGCAACAACAACAACAACATGAACATATTTACCAGAAAGGAATATGGTGGTTTGGTGTGTTTTTGTAGTTGCAGATGTTTTTTTTTTCTGTGCTCTTTGAAGTGCTGCTTTTTAAATTCAGATCTCCTTAATAACAATGATCCTACTCGTGTGTTATGGTACATAGACAAAAGTATAATAACATCTGAATTATTTTCTCCTGCCTTTTTCACATATGGAATATGCTTAATATAATATGTCAAGAAAAGAAAAAAGAAAAGAAAAGAAAAGAAAAGAAAAGAAAAGAAAAGAAAAGAAAAGAGAAGAAAAGAAAAGAAAAGAAAAGAAAAGAAAAGAAAAGAAAAGAAAAGAA
>VXAL01008376.1:49753-63168 GCA_013399475.1 Chauna torquata | reverse complement strand
GTACACTTAAGTCCATGAATTGGAAATCTGTTATTTTTATCATCAAGAAAGCATGGCCAATATTTTACATGTGAAATCTTAGACACAATTTAATAAGGGGCAGCTGAAAATAGTTATATTTTATCAGTTTATTTTATCTAAATGTTGATGATATGTAACCCCCCATTGAGAACTTGGGTTTGGCGTGGCCACAGGTCACATTGGTATATCATAAAGGGTCCTGTATGGTATCATCCTACCACTTCAGTCTTAGCATTTGCTCAGTATCATAGTTTGGTTACGTCAAAAATAGGACAAACTAGAAACAACAAAAATCAAATTTCCCCTGGACATTAGGAATATGGAAATCCATCCAGGATTTTGTACTGAATTACACTCCCAGCCCTGAAAACAGCTTCCAGTCTGGGAGCTTGCCTAAATGCATGAGCCAAGTCTGACCTTCTTGCAAGTTCCTTGTGAAACATCTCCCTAACTGAAACAGATTAACAAAACTAATCATTCACCAGAGCATTTGCTGCATAGCAATGTACTTTTACATTACAGAAATCAGTTTATCCTCTAATTTCCTTTTATTATCCAAGATTATTTTTCCAGCTGGCCTTTAATTAAATATTTCATTAAGGCTCATTAAGGAATTATATATACACTCTTTACTGTTCACATTATTAATCATAAGCACTTTACTCCCAGACAGCAATGAATCTGAATTTTACCTTCCAATTTTACTACAAAGCCATTTCAGATAGCTATTGAAAGAAAAAAATCATTTTCAAAAGAGGATTTTCTAATTAGATTCACTTCAAATAATCGAGCATTTACTTAGTTTAAATAAGGTGATTGAAAAATGAATCCCTGAATTTTTCCATTCTTCTCTACTCTGGCTAAAATAAGCAGCTCAAAATTATAGATTATTCCCTCTCTTTAAACAAGGTTGAAAAGGTGGTGAGGCAATGCTGGGTAGTTGTGCAGTAGTAATGGATTATGCAGATTGTTGTCTCCTGGGTCACTGTTATGAATCTGATCCAAGATAGTAGTGACGAAACGTCAATGTCATTTTATGTCTCTCTGCACCAAATCCCGACCCTGTTAGGTCACTGGCAAAACATCATCAGTACCAGGATTTTCACCTTTTGATTCTCTAGTGTGCAAAAACAACTACAGTCTGACTCAGCATCCATTGACTTTAATGGGAGTTATACGATGTTCAAGGTCTGGATTTTTAAAAGTCTTTCGGTGCTGCTTTGCTCATGCTTTGAGCCTAAGAGCTGGATCCTTCAGGTGATTCAAACACTTAAAACTGTAGTGTTAAAACTACAAACTTTTATCTTTAAAGTGAAATGTTCTGATGGGCAAGATAATATAGTTATGCTAAGCATACACAATATCCAAATTACATCCACATGTTGATTGTGTCCTCTGCCTTCACTCCTGTGGCCCACCCCTGGCTTAGCACAAAAGCACTTCTAACCCAGCCCCAATTCCAACCATTTCTCTTTCCCCTTCTAAGATCTGCGAGAAGATCTAAGTCCTGAATGCTTCTCTACTCCAGCAGTGCAGAGGCCAATACCTATGTGTTTTCCTCTCTGGACAGGAAAATGCCAAGCAGGCATTCTGTACTAGTAGACTCTTAGAGATGGCTGTGATTGGGAAGCAGTCCTATAGTGAGGTATTAAATGGTGTTGGCCAGCATGAATGTAAGTTATACTTGGTTCAGCCTGAGCTTCCTCTCATCGCATGTGGAGAGCTAAGCACCTCAGTGATTATTCACAGCAGCTGCCTGCTGAGCCAGCCAGTGTCAGCATGGTCCAAACATGATCGCCTAAAGCACATCAATAGAAAATACTGAGGAAAGAAATATGCCTTTAAATTCAGTTCATTTCAGCAGCAAAAAAGACTCTCAACCATTTGGAAACCCTAGTCTGAGATATTTTCATAAACAGATACCTATGTCTTTTCCATAACTGAGCAGACCTCAATTTTTAAAACTGTGACTGGAGAATTTGTTGGCAAATACTCTGCCAAATGTGACGTGCAGCTATCTTTTTATCTAGTGATTATATTGGCCAGAGGAAGTATAAGACATTGATTCTGTTGCCCTTGTTTACCAGATAACACTCATCTCCTTGCTCCACTGTCTGGATTACTCTGCTTCACCAGGCTGAGCACTGGATAAGGGCTATTTTCATCACATTTATTCACTTCTCTTGCTTCTTTCTCTGAAAGCAAAATCCTTGTCCCAAATGACAGGAGGTTCAAAACCTCTCAGTGTTTGTGGCCCTCAAGAAAACTAGCACAGATTCGGGCTTGCACTCTTCATTCTAGTCTGATCATCCCTAGAAAGTTCATCACTACAGACTGTGAGGTCTCGGTAGTACAGGTAGTACCTCCTTTGTGCCAAAATGACTAAACTAACAAAACAGGAGAAGTCATCAAACATCCTTTCTTGAGAGATTAATTCAAACAAAATCCTTAGCAATTCCCTGGAAGCATGTAGAGGTAGCTTGTTATTTTATTTCATTCTATTTTGTAGCAGTTGTTTTGCAGAAAGGACATTACAAGCCATTTTTAACCATCAGTTGCATGACCTTAACTCTCAAGTGTCACCTTTTTTACAGTCTTGAAAAGGTTTGAGTCTGAAAAGAAAATCAGAACATGAGCTAAATGAGCCATAAGATTTTGAGTGTTTATCCAAAATGGAAACAAACAATATTAAATGATTTGTTCATGCCCTCCAAAAATACTAACGTACACAAATATAAAAACTATGTCTTGCTGTAATGCGTGCTTTCTGGAGATATTTCACTTGTACTAATGCACAGTTCAGACACGTGTTCCTAAAAGTATTTAGCTATGCTGAAAACCACCAAGGAATTAAACTGGATGAAAGCACGCTGAATAAGTTGTTGGAGGTTTAATTACCTTTTCCTTTTTCCTCTTTAGTGGGAGTTCTGAATTCTGGAGGAGTAAAACTCCGGTCTCTACTGTATTGAAATGATATTTTTTTAGCACTCCAATCATTGTCTCTACTTGACTAAGACATTTCTGTGGTAAAGCAGGTGCATTTACTTTTCAAGTATTATTTTACTAATCAATTGAAAAATTACCTCCATGAATGACAGAAGTGCAGACCTTTGGAGTATTTCATTAAAAGGAGCAAACATTAATTACAAATCCAGCCCAACCTTTGCAGACATAAATTATGGGATGGATCTATTTTCTCCATGCCTAATTGCAAGCAGTGACTAGCTCTTCAAATTATTATTTTCAAGGCATGAATGAAATTAGAATGGATTTGATGATATTCGAGACATATTTGTATCTAAATAATTTGGCCATGTACTATCTGATGATATAAGAAAAGTTAGATGAAACACCTTTCGGCCTCTAAATGGTGGCTAGATTGCCATGAAAAAAATGGGAACTGCAAAGTGGAATTGGAATCATAAAGTCTTTTCAGACAGGGAAGTCTAATGCAGGTTTAACATTGGGATAGTTAATATTGTCCACGTATGTTTATTCTAATCTAAATTCTAAGATTTTCAGTTGTTTGTAGCTTTCTGAAGTACTCACATTTCAGGCAGAATTTTCCAGGCAATATCCTTCCTGAAAGGTAATATTTACATTTCAAGAAAAATAACTATTTTTCTAGTGAAGTAAAACATTCTTCCCACAGGATTAAGAAAGTTGAAATTTTGATTTAGGAATAACTATAGTGCTGAAATGTTTGTGACAAAACTGAAATCTGGCAGGAAAATAGATGAGTAAAGTGCCTTTCTTTGTTCACTAAAAACCAATTTTGAATTAGACATGTTTGTAGATATAAAGTAGAATTTCAAAGACATTTGACAATGGCCAAATTTTGAAGTGACCATCTCTTCCTATTAATACATGCTTTTTGAGCATGTTCTCTGCTTGCCTTTTTGTCTTTTTTAAATGTTAAGAATCTGAAAAATTTTGTCTTCATTTGCTTGTCATTAGCTTAAATCAGAAACACCAGAAACAAATTTCCTAAATTTTAAGACAGGCTTTATTAAATCTCTCCCAGTACTGAGCTCTACTTTAACTATACCAGCTTTACAACTCCATCTGTTTTCCAAGGGAGAAGTGTTCAATAGGTAATATTTATGATGGACTGACATAAATTATCATATAATGAAATCCCCTTTCAATTTCTAAAAAACTTTTGGCTTTGTATGTCATGAAGAGAAGGCACAGAATAAAACAAAAAATTTAGCATGTGTAAAGCTCAAATTAACATAAAACTATCTGATAAGCCTCAGTGCAAGTCAAAACCAATCTTGAAGACTTAAGATATGGAAATCTTCCAGTTCTTCTCTGTTTCCAATAACTGAAAAGGCAATTCCTGCAGTAAATAGCATTTGATGTAGCATGTATGTAGATGACAGAAGGTGCGATTTACTGTGACAGCGAGTGAGGAATAGAAGTAAAATGCAAGGATTTTTTTTTAATACTACAATGAAAACAAAAATGTATTTTTTACAAAAATGTATTTAGTGAGTAACATTTTGTATTGGAAATAGCGTGCCTTCTCCTATAAGTACTTTATCCTCTATATAACACAGTGTGGGCAAAGGAGTCTGAACGACAAATCTCCATGCGTACTGCCTGCCCCCATGTTTTTACTATCCTTCCACCAAGGAGGTTAATCATTTGGCACTGCATACTTTAAAAGAAAAAAAAAAAAGATAAATAGTGACTTGCTTGGAGTTTAATTTACTTGTGTCATTATACAATAAATACCAAGCTCAGTTCTCACAGTATTAATCATTAACCTAGGATAGGACTTTAGCTTACAATGCATTCCTTCATCTTTGATATGTTTCATGAATACATTTATAGATATTTTAACTACAATTTCAAATATGCTGAAGAGATAAACAAGTCCAAGGCCCCTCAAAAGCCAAGCTCTTTGTCACCTTTTAACTTTTGGACATAATATGACCACCCAACTCGGCTGCCAGAACAGTCTCTGAAAGCAGAACAGAAGCTCTGCAAGGAGCAAGGGATTCTGGGAGGTACAGAGGAGGCACAGCTCAGTTTCAGAGTGCAAGATGCTGTGAAAAGGGCAGGGCAGGGGTACCCAAACAAGGCAAAATAATCTGATATGGTACTGATCTTTTTCCAGATTTTCTATTATGACAGACTTCTCAGGCCCATGGCAAAATATTTCTAGTACTGAGCTGAAGATTCTGAAATAACATTAGAAGATTACCTCAAAAAATATATTCTGCTTTAACAAAATTATATATAACTGGTCCAGCAGAGAGAAGAACTTCATGGGCTTCATAATTGTTAGTGTCTTGTTTAGGAGAGGGAAGAACAAGAAATCCTTCCTATTCCTTTGGATTTCGGAAGCATTTACATTTTCTTTCTTCTCTGGTGTTTCATGCTAACTGAAAAGTGAGGAGTTAAAGATTGATCTGGAGCTTGGGAAAAGCAGTCAAGCAGAGGACCACTGGGGACAGGGTGAACTCTTTAACCATATTGCCTGAGAAAGGCAACACTTGTCAATCTATTTCTGGCAATGATAATTTCATAGGTAACCTATTTTGCAACCTATTATACAAAATGTTAATCACCAAATACGTTTTACAAAAAATACATTCCTGTTTTCATTGTAGTATTAAAAAAAAAATCTGGAATCTAAACCAGAGCACCACATTTAAACCACCTGCATCTAAAATGAAGGTAAACATGTGACAGGGGTCTCCTCTTTTACTTACAGGCCTGAATGGAACATATGATTTTTAATGGACCTGGGCAAAATCCTCATTCTTGATAGTATACCATTCAAATAATAACAAATTTAAACAAGTGTGGTGACTATTTTTATTCTCCCTAAAGCCATCCAGTTCTAAAATTTCATCCAGATCTCATCATTAAGCAACATGCACTTTATATTTCCTTAGAAAGAAAAACATCAACAATTACTGGTTTTTAACACCTTGCAGCTTATATATAGTTTCTTATATATATAAGGAAGAAACACATTAAGCACTGTGTGAATCTAACACCAATATAATTTATAAAATATAGAAAGGTTGGAATAGAGAAGGCAGGAAATCAGTTAAGTGGGAGATTAAAAAAATAAGACTCTTTATCAAGAGGTATGGAAAGCATACGAAGGAGAAAAAGTATGTAGCTTTAGTCAAGAGTTACTTTTTTTTTTTTCTCTGAAGACAGAATTACAGAGAAAACTTTAAGTTGCATAGATATAGATCGTTAACAGAAATGTTGAGAAATCATGATTTCCATCTAAGTTTTAAACACTGGATTAGTAATGCCTGTTACATTCTAGATGTAGGCAAATGTTTATTCAGGCACTGGTATGCACCAAAACGGCATGCATTAATTACAGCTAAGAAAGAGTGTGAGCAAAGGCTGCTCGCAGGTAGATCCAAAGTCACAAGGCATGCAGTACCACCTCTCTGACCTATGCTACAGCCTTTCTAACATGGGCTACAGTATTTTGTTAAGTGGGCTGTACCACACTAAAGGGTGAAAGTCACATAGACTTCGTGTATGACAGTGAGGACAACCACATGGAAATAATAAGCAGTTCAAGTGGAGCTCCTACATCAGAACTACAACGCAAGATCTGCTGGGTAACTCCAGTTTTTGTTTGTGTAAAAGATGAACTACTTTGGACCGCCAAGGCCAGCATATCTGGGTTTCCCAGACCCCAGTGTGACTGCATATATATATATNAGGAGCCCCTGCAAAGAGCTGCCCAGAGTCTCTCTGTGCTCCTCAGGTAGGTGGTGTGCAGCCCATAGCTGTCAGCCATGCTGGGATTTCAACACACAGCTCACAGAAGGCTAGTTACCCCAATCACTGCTGGTCTACACAGAGAGAGTTACAGACACACAAAGCTGACAATGGGGTGAATGAGTGTCATACCGTAGGTCAGAAAACACAACAGTACCTTCCTGTAATTTATGTGCATAGTTCTCATTCTTCACTTTTCTCCTCTCTGTCTCTTCTTCTCAGTCGTTTTTTTCCTGCAGCAAGTTCTGAAATAACAAATAAAAGCATCAATACTAGCTCTACACAGATGAGAGAACAAATGCGTATGGAACAGGGAGATGCATCTGTTCACTGATTTTAAAATAAGTTGACACCTGGCTGTGTCACCAGTCCAGCTTATCTTCCTCCAGCCTAGCTTGTTTTCGTGTTTTTAGTTGAAATATGATGGGAGGGGGGGATACGACACGACACATTATTAATATTATTACAATATCCATTTGAAATATCCCAAACATCTAAATACTAGAAGTCACCTGTAAATTGTGGACAACCTTGTTGCACGTTGTGTTATCACTGCAGATTAAACTCTTGTAGGCTAAAGGTCCAGGACGGTTCAAATACTTCTTGATCTTTTTCTGACAGCCAAATATGAATAACAATTTATTTTGGCCAAAAAGACTAATTCCAGGTGAATTTATGTCCTTAATGGGAGATCTGCCATAACAAACAAGAAGGGGATGTAGCTATAAGAATATCTTAAATCAAAAGTTACTGTAGATTTAAAGGTTCCTGCTAAGCCCTTCTATTAAATCTTCAACGTGACAAGCTAGAATTCATGTCTTCTACTTTACTAAAAGAAGGGCAACAACTAGGATAAAATAATATTGAGAAATAAAATTTACCTTGGATTAGTTTCATGTAAACATAAAAAAAAATCAAATTCTCAGAACTCACACGAAAAACATAATATAGTTAATATTAAATACAATGATTATGCAACCTATTACTTTTACAGTTTGTACTCCTGTGTCCTTGATTTCGGCCCTGTTTTGCTTATGATTAATGAATGACTCACCTTCAGTACTCTTTCATTTATTTCATACCTCATTATGAATTTTTAAAAGGTCATTTGTTATTTGGAAATAGAAAAACATGCATGGAAGTAGAACACTCTTCATAAATGCAAATGACATTTTTATAAATTGCTAGTGCCCAGTATTATATCTCTTTTTAACTGTTTCCTAATCTGTTAACTATATCTAACTGCTTTAGATACAATTTCAAAGACCTTACAGGGCTTATTCCCTTATAGTAACAGGTGAAATTCCTGCATGTTCTATATGAACATCAGTAGTGCCTGTGCACTCACTATGCAGTCATTCTCACACACAAACCCCAGAATGGCACATGGTGTACTTAACTGTTTACTGTTTTAAATTGTCAAGATCCTACGCTACAATTTCCCATGGCTTCTCATTTGTTCTGTCTGGAATTATTTTACCAGGGTTTGATACTTTATGATGTTATGTGATTATACTGTTAGCATTCAGGTAGGGATTAAACCTAGGCTAGAAAAGTTAATAGAATTTTTGTGTATATTAAACTCAATTGTTGAAGCAAAATCACTAATTTTTTTATACTAAAACCAAAGTTTCATGTCAACAGTTCACAGTACCTTTTTTTTTGGCTATATCCTTTTTCTGTTTTGATGATTACTTTCAATTACAGTATTTGGTAGTTGCAAAATACTTTCTTGAGAAGAAAAAAAAATGTCTCAGGTCACATCCATGCTAAATTACGTTCTGTGGGACACTCAAAGGCATAAGCCAAAGTCCAGCTTTTCTCTCTAGAGGTAATTTACTAAAGGTAAATTCTTAAGTCACTTAGGCATCACTGTCAGAAGATGACAGTTACCATAAGAGAACACCTATGATAAACCGATAGCTTGAGGAGTAGATTATATCTGCAGAAGTTTATAGTAATTCCATTCAACAGAGTCACTGCCATAGCTGGCAACCTGCCCTGTGGAACTTGGTGGTGGCACAGAAATCTGCTTTTGGACAGAGGGCAATCAGCGTTCTTCACAGCATTCACCTCTAGGACTATGTAAAAACAGGGCTTGTGCTGTCTATGAAGCAACAGCCTGTGAGGCTGTTTATGGATTGGGCTACGCTCCAGACTCTGTAGATGTGCCCAGGCTAACTTTAAACTGCATAGTTTGGTGATTTCTTGCAGTTGAAAGTTTCTTGACATTCAAAGCTCTGCAAGAGGCTTCACTGTAAAAAGGCATTACCTCTAATGCCCCAGTGACAGCTGCACCAAGCTCCTTCTACAGAGGATAATCTGTCTTCATGCCGTGCCCTTTTTGGAGTATTGCTCATAATGTGTAAGCAGCAGCATCTGCACCTACTATTTTTGCCCTGTCATATTTACAGCTGGATTATGGCTGTGAGGTTTATTCAGGTGAGGTTTATTCAGGTTGGATGCTGAGGCTACATCTGACTGAGGGTAAACCAGAGTCCATGGACTTTATAAACAGAAATGTAAAAATCAACCCCAACCATTTGCATACTTCCTCACCCTGTACAATATGCATGGCTGTTTGTGGTGCCAAGTTCAATAGCTTTAAATGTTGTGTCATCACTAAAAATAATATAACTGAGCATGGTTAGTAACTGCAGGCTGACCTTCAGCCTTGGATTTGCTTAATATTGTGGCTTTATGTTTTCCCCCAATTTGTTCAGAACTCTTTGTACCATGGATTATTAATCTATAACTAAACATTGTCCTTGGTGTTCATCTAGATGACGATATTTGGAACCAAAGTAAATCTATTATCTTTTCTTTGAATTTTGTAAGCATGTTTATTCCAGGCCTTTATTCAGATTCCTCTTCCAACAATTCCAGTGCAAACTGTACAAGAAAAAATGTAACTGTTTATTTAGGATCATTGTTTTAAATCACATGTCACCTGTGATGTACTTTAAGATCTGTGGACAGGTTGTTCTTAAAGTAAACTAAATCAAATACCCATCCCAACACTGTATGCTAATTCCTGACAAGCACTATAATAATTTTCAGTGTGAGTAAAAGAGAGAGTACAGCTCATGACACATAGCACATATAAGAAGGTAATGATAAATGGTAAATTTGACATAAGTTGGGAAGTATGTGAAAAAAAGTCACTGCAAAAAAAATGTAAAATTTCTTGAAGCTATAGGAAAAATTGGGTTTGTGGTAAACGTGACAGAAACCTCAAAAAACTACAGAAAGCAGGTCTGAATGGGTTACTACAATGTCTGAGTATCATCTCCAGTGCAAAGTGATCAAAACCAAAGCATACATGGCAGAACAGAATGCTATGAAGAACTGAATGTTATGTAATGATCATTTACCTCTAAGGATTTCATCTTTAGTAAGTGGCTTCCTATTTAAGCAGTGAGAACACTTCAACTCCTCCCTTACTAGAATGAAAGTCTGCTTCTCAAGGTGAATCCTTAGAGATAAATACTGACATGCCAAAACTTAACAGGAATTACTTTTGCTGTTTGAAGAAGTGCAACTATTTCAAAATATCATTTATTATTTCTTACTATGATAATATCAAGACAGATTTTCAGGAACTATCCAGTCCTTATTTTGGCTCAAAACAATCTAAATGGCTTAACTGGACATTTATACTAAAATTTTTATAAAAGTTTTAAAATTAGAACCTATGGTAACTCATTAGAATTGGCCTAGCATTTCTACACAGAATTTTGAGTTAGCCGTTCTCTCACATCTGTGGAAACACCAAACACATAGAAGCAGGTGATTTCTGCTGTTTGCCAATCCCAAGGGAATGAAAACAAGTCTCCTCAGACTATCAAGAGCACTACATGTTTCTGCTTTGCTGTCAGCATAACAAACATAGTTTTCCCAAAGAACCCTTAAAAAGAAATCTTTCCATCTTATACGTTCTCTGTAGGAAAAAAAAAAAAGCGTGTATAAAGTAAGAAGGAATTTTTTTTTCCCAAGTGATAAAATCACACAGTAGCAATATCATGACACTGGATTATTGGGATATTTCTTCCAAAGCGCATATCTGTGCTTACTATTGTCCCACAAAACAGACAGCATAAAGAAAGCAGCCCTTAAAAATATTAATCCACTTATCAGCATCTGGAAACACAAAATGCAAAAGAAAGTTAGAATGAATCTTAATTTCCACCTTGTCTTTCCTTCTTTCATCTCCAACACGGACTGTGACTCAAGTGTCCTGATACCATGCCAGAAAGCCTGTATCACTTACGGTCACAGTTTGCAGTCCTGGGAACATGCACATCAGCTCTTTTTACACAAATCTCTGAAATGATGAGCTCCTTGAGAGAGCAATCCCCTCGCTCCTATATTTTTTCATGGCTACTGAAGACACTAAAGTCCATGGCTTCTTCCTACATGAATGAGCACTGTAAAGAAAATGACTTTTTGGAAACATATTTCTGTTTGTTCCAGAAAACTACAGTGCTTTTATATCCAGGTAGCTGACATAGCTAGTTACACAAGAGATATCTGAATACCTGTTATTATGAGGAACCATACTTAGCAGCACAATATTCAGAAATCTCAAGCAACCATTTACCTTTGTTTGAATTGACTCTGTTTGGATGACCAGGCCTGCATTTCTCTCAGCTCTGCTGTAAGATGACATTCACATATTGCTGACTGAATATAACCAAAGTAATGCTTGTATTCAGGACAGTGACCCTTGCTACCTACCCTGTCACGCACATGTTTGTATTGCAGGCTACTACTTAACTGACCCCCACCAGGCAGCCACGCATAACATGTGTTACATAGACTCAGAGGGTGAAAATATCAAATTGTCATGAACACCATAACTGTCAAATGCAAGAAATGATATGGGGCCAGACTCTGCCCTAAAGCTCTACTGTGGCAAATTCACCAGTGGTGTGACTTCAGGCCCAACCTCAAATCTGAATGTGTAAATTACATCTTTGGCACTCTCAACAGACACCTGCAACACTGTGGGAGCTTACGCTACTGTACAGATGATTAGATTCATTGCTTTTTGAAGAATGACTTACAACAAGTGAGGATGCAGAGTACATTAGGTTTTCAAAGAGGAGGTCTTGGAGGAAGGCAACTTGAATGTTGAGCACATTTTATGGATAGGTCTGGAATATAGGATGTGGATGTTATGAGACGGAAACAATGAGTTGACTGGCAGCAAAGAACTCGGAGCTGGAGCAAATGTGAAGGTAAAACAGAATCGAAATAGCGAACCATCTGCTTTCTAATGAAAACAGCTCCACTTGTCAGCAACATCTAGAAAAAATGATTTCTTAGTTGGAGTGTGTAACAGAGGGAAGTAGCTTTTTTGCTATATGAGGTAATACACTGAAATGATGTATGACTTAGATAATAGCATGGGTTAATGATCTTCAGCTGGATCAGGGAGTAAAATAAAGTAATTTCATAATACAGAACATGATGGATTAAATCATGTTAATACTGGGTATATACATTAAAGAAAATTATCTTTCTGGCATACTAAATGGCAAAATAAAAAGCACTTTTAGTAAGTTATATGATTAATTAGTCTGCCCTTTTATTTATGTACCATGATAAAGTAAAATGTACTTCTTCTGGTTACCTCCCAAGCAATTATTCTAAAAGTTATATTGAATACACCAGCTTCATCATATTGCACCAGTCGATCAGGAACTGCAAAGTAGGTCCCTGTCTTTGTTTTAAGGCAGGAGATTTGTTTTTCCTTTCCTCCCTACTAGAGGTTGTTTGCTTTTTGCTTTGTATCTTTTACAGCTCAGAGAAAGATGAGTTTGAGTACAGTATTTTGATACACTGAAAAAATGCAAACAGATTGGTTTGTCTTGAGCACCATTAATTGGGGAGAACGTAAAAAAATAAAATGAGTGAAAATTTATAACTCAGACTTAATTCAGGCAAATATTTAAATATAGGAATGCAAGTGCTCCAGAGTGTATCCAAATTTTCAGCTTTCAGACTTCCAAAGGTTTGATCACATCCAGAATCTCTTAGAAAGAAGCTGGAGATGGATTTTCAAAAGAGAATTCAAAGGGAAAACCTCAAATTTCAGAATATAATGGCACCTAGAAAGGGAGAAATACTACTTTAGAGAACTGTGTCTCTTCCAGTCTCATTTTACATCATTTCCAGAAATTATGCCAATGCTGCAAGGCATAGAAGTTTCCTCTAATAACAAATTTACGTGAAAGGAACAAAAGCTATCATTAGCACTAAATTTACTTCCTTCTTATGAGCCCGTAGAAATTGATACAATGCAGAAGTTAAGGCAAAGTCCATTTCAATGATCTTTTGTGATCTTTTAACTTTTTTTTTTTTAATAAGATTTAGCAAGCTGTGGATGTTTCTCCATTCTATTAGGGACTTAGTTCCTCTTCAAGCTGGATTGCCTTAAAGAGGTGTACTGGACAACATGGAAAATCTGAAGGACCACAGACCTGGGCAGTTTTGTAACGCTAACTTCAGAATTCAGGTGGGAAGTGTCTGACAGAGAGAAAAAAAATTGTTTCCACAAGAGGCTCAGCACTTGCATGGACTTATCCTGCTCCACAGACATGCATGGAACAGTGAGTCCTGAT
>VXAL01008376.1:15676-47261 GCA_013399475.1 Chauna torquata | reverse complement strand
TAGTTAGTAAATATTGAATGCAGATAGCGAAGGAGATTCAGCTTTCATTTCTTGACAACATAGGCCATATGATTCTATATACTTCTCGGACAATGGGAAGTTCTGCCTTGTACCTCGAGATGTTAACACATGACCAGTGAGTAAGAGAAATTTGGAGGTTTTGGGCCTTTCTACAATTCTGCAGCTATTTGATTTTAGAGTCAAGGGTGCATTTTGGCAGATAGACCTCTTTTACTGTATTTTAATTCAAGCAAAGAAGATACTGAGTACAGCCCAGGAACACACTCTGGAGGATNAATAATAAAAGACACTGGTTCTGGATTGAACCCGAACCCTGAAGTTACACACATCAAAATGTGGGAATTCTTTGCTTTGTGTTAACTTTTCAGCTGACCACTCTCTGAGGCAGGTATTAAAACCTGTGTTTCTTATTTTTTGCATAATCCAGAAGAAGAGACAGAGAGAACCTTTGTTCTCATTCTATCACAGCCGTATTTTCTTTCAAGTGTTAAACTAGATAGTCTTATATTTGTAAGGACTCTTAGTAATGCGATTTGTACGTTCTTCTACAATTGTGATTTTACTTGGGATTAAACGAAGAATGGGACAGTGCTAAGGTATTAAAGCAGGGGCTTTCCTCTCAAGTCTGCTACACTTTCTAACCAAAAGAGGGAAGTGTAAGGCATCTTATGAAGTAGTTTTCTGCCAAGGTCCAAGAGGTTTGGTTAGTTCTGAAATCACTCAGATGAAAATTCCACATTGTGGTACTTCTGTGAAGAAAGTACAAGTTACATGGCCACAATCTACTATTAGTACAAACAAATCTGCAGATATGTACCACATCAGGCAAACACCACTGCTCTGGAAAATAGTTCTGCTCCAATCAATTTTAAGGTACCCTTTGCTGCTAAACACCCTCAAAAAGTCTCTTGCCCAAGCAACAGATCACAGTATACGTTACAAATATAAAAGACAACCACCAAAGAGAACCCTACCAGCAGTCTGCTGTTTATTAAAATTCTGACATTCTGAGATATCTTCTTGCCAAGGGCCCTCTTACAATGACATCTGTACACTTGTCATTACATTGCAGTTCACATTACTTACATAAACATGCCACAGGGAAACCATGACTGATATAATTTTTATAAGATTGAAAGGTAGCCATTGTGATCATTAAAACAAACCTGAGAGAGCCTTCCTGATGATGGAACAGATTCAGTTACTTCTTCCTTCTCTGTGGGTCATTAGTTAAAAAGGGGAAGGTGGGGGAGGAGGGAGAGAAGCCCATATACTGCAGGTGTTTTATCCTTTGTAAGGAGACTGCACTGAGACAAATGATTCTAGCTGGCATTTTGTACACACCGGAGATTGCTTATCGATCCATATCAGAATATTCAGCCTGGCCCCGGGGAAAAGGCAGAGTATTTTCTGAGGGAGTTAATAACCTGGCAGCTGAGCTGTCTTGTCCAATTCACTGAACCTAGGGCTCTAATCAGGACAGAGTTTCTTATTTTGAGAAATCTTGCCATATGTGTCTGCTAGCTGCCTTCCACTCTATTGGACCAGTGACAGTGATTGAAATGACAGCCTATAGATAGAGCCTAATCAAATTGTTTATTATCAGCCTAAATCAATATGTATAGATTGTTGAAACATCACTGTCATGCCATGGAAAAGTTGTACTAATACTACATGCTGCAGGTGTAATTCTAAAATGTATTTTTCCATCCTAAATTACATCTGAATTTAACAGAGAAAAAGAAATTATAGTGGTGTATGAGACTGTGAAAAATATACGTTTACACATTCCAATAAAATAACATTAAGGATTAATGCTAAAACGTCACGTTGTGCACTACTTAAATATGTTATCATGCTCCCTGTACAGGAGACAGGCAACAGAGCTGTGGGAAAGGAAAAAGGGACTGAAAAGAGAAGTATTTTGCCTTTTATACACAAAGGGGAAAATCTCGTGNCTTTGGTACTACACAAATATTCCTCCCAAAAGCCTGTCAAAGAGCTTGGAGCATGAGGTCTAATGATTTGACAGGCAGGCCAGCAGGGCAAACAACTTGCACTCTGAATTTAGAAAACAGAGACTAATTGCAAACATCTAAAATTTAACCCAAGAGTTGGTTTCATAAAGAAGGCTATATCCTGTGAAGACTCTTGGGTATTCTTTTTGCACAGAAAAGAGATAAATGCATTACATGGAGAAAAGTAAAAATAATTTAATAATATGCAGTGAATTGGTTTCTATAGGCTTAATTAACTTCTCAGGCAGAACTGTTCAAAAGCTAAAAAATGAGATGGTGTAGGGGGATATTCCTGGTGGCACAGAAATATCTCAGCTTTAGGAGAGACCCAGTAATCTTTGCCACCCCATGAAGCCCACCTGAGCAGTACACATGTGAAATTCTTCCCTAGTGTAATCGACCTGAAACGGATAATCCCTGGAGGGCTCGTGGCCCAGCAAGAGCCGATTGTGTATTTTATAACTTTTGAAGTAGGCCTACTGGCAGAATTTTGCACTACCTAATGTGTTCTGTGGAATAATTTATTGCCTTGCTCCTCAACAAAAGAATTTTCAAAACTATTTTAAAGTACTCTGGCAAGGTAAAGGTGCCTTAATCTAAGAGTAAATTATACTTTTTGCCCTGAAGAACAGTGTAAAGTAACCTTCAGGTTAATTAATCTTTGCAATGTAATACACTCCTGTTTGAATATCATTTACATTGTGTGATTATTGGGTTGAGTCAAATGTATAACAACTTTTAGCATTACAGCATATGTGTTAATAAAAATAATATTGCCCTGTAGGTTGTACTGATTTAAAGTGGTGTGTTTTTCTTTGGCTAAAATGTACTTTTCTTACTGTGTGCATTCAGAACTCTCCAAACAGCAATTATCTTTGGCCGACTGATTCTAGGAATTTTCCTGTTACATTCAAAATAAGAATTTCTTCATTGCCATTTTAAGAAATAAAGGTACTTATTCAGCACAAAACTTCAGCACATAATTTTTTCTAAGCATATACTGAAGTCCCTCCTGAGTCAGGAAAGAGGTTGAGCAGATGCTTAACTGTAAGCATATCCTTTAAGTCCTGAATGATTTCAGTGGGACTTTCCCTTGCCTTAAGTTTTGAACATACTTGTGGTATACTCATGGCTAAGCATACAATATGAATACAGATGGCAGAATTTGGCCCACAGCTGGCACAAAAACAAAATTAAACATTACTTTTAAAGAGTTTTGACCAAAATCCAGCAAAGCACTTAAGTCTAAACACACTGCTGATTTAACTATCTCAGTTTATAGTTACACTGGTGCAATTTCCTAGCATGGATATACTTCTGCTAGTATTTACCTTGGCATAACTGAGCAAGACACTTTTAAAGAAATGAATGCCACTGAAAGTCCTGGAAAGATAGGGTAAACCTGCAAGAGGTAATACCAAATTTGCATAAACTCTAAATGCAACCGCTGGAGGGACATAAGAAATGGAAAATATCTACTAAATGAAAACATCCTGTGAGCTTTGTTAAAACGCACAATGAAGCGATTTCAAAGTCACATTCTCTTCCCCAGCTGTGTGCCCTGTTCCCTAAACGTGGTAAACCTGCCTGGTGATGTATTTCACTTAAACAGAACGAAGAACAGCATCACTAGGTCCTCCCCCCTCTTTGACATAGAAGTAAGAAATCCTGCAAATGAAACTGGAAAAATTTCATGATTTTCAGTACAGTGATTCAACCATTGCAGTTCAACACTATTGCTGAAAACTGTATTTTGATCTGTGAACAACCTTTTTATAATGCTGGAATATTATTCCTTTTTTTCCCCCTCCTATACCATCAACAGACAGGCAGAATCCAGCCAAACAAAAGTTTCCCAATAAATGAGTCACCAATCATGCACCCTTTTCTGGTTCTATAACTGCAGAGTCTGCTACTGAGAAGCACTGAGCCTTTGTGGCTCCAAATAAGATGATATATGATTTAAATAGAATGCTAAATCATCTTCAAACTCAGAACTTTGGTTCATCTTTTTGTTCGTTTGTTTGTTATTGGGAATTTCCTGTGAAAAAGTTGTTACATTTTGGACTGGTATTCTTTTCAAGTTAAAGACAATTTCAGCCTTAATTTTCTCATGCAGTTCTGTGCATGAGAGATACCTTTGTATCTAACACCGTGGAAACAAGTTCACCACTGATCATGAAATACACAGAAAATCACTTGACCACAAAACTTCTGATCTACTCCAAACATACTTGACAAGCACATTCGACCCATTTGACATCAAATATTTGCACTGAGATATTTTTATTACTCTGTTACTGTTAAAATGGCCTTAGCTTTTGCACCTTGAAGTCATTTGTTACCCACTTACAATACTTGAAACACTTCTTTGTCAATCCTTTAAAACCTTCAACAGACCCATGGTGGCATTCCTCAGCATACTTTTGCCAACATGTTGCTATTCATATATGAATTGGTTTCAGAAATAGTAGCTCCTTTCAGAGAGCGTGGATGAAATGTCTAGATTATACCTTGTATACTGTAAGACCCATTGAACTGGATATGCTCTAATTGTTGGGTTGAAATGTGGAAATCTATTTTAAGTTCTGTGTGGCATGCAGCAAAATCCCTGTTGCAGTCTTCTGACGTGGATGAAGATGCATTATTTTTGTATCATGTCTTTGCTTTTTGTTAAATCTTAATGCAGCCAAATGACTCAAGAGAACAGAATGCACTATTTTTTTTTTCTTTTTTCCTGTCAAAGGATCTTCAAGGGAAGAGTTTCACACAATAGTGGTCAAAGGTGTCACTGTTAGCCAATTTTCCAGTACATATGTCTCACTTATCAGTATTATGCACTAAAGGGAAATAAATGTATCAGCCTAGTTCTACCTTGGGAAAGGACCAAGTCTAAGACCCTCCCAGAAATCTAGTAAAGTTCTTATTTATACCACACTTCATACCATGCTTTAATTATTGCATTTCCCTAGATCCATTTTCTTTTTGGTTATTTTTGTTATGGGATGATTTGCTTTGTTTACGCAGGAAAACAGGATGTAAAACTAAGTGCTACTGTTACAAGTTCTACAGGTTTACTTGTTGCTTTTTCCCCCATTTTGTACAAACGGCAAACATATTAAGAGAAGATGCACAGCATACCAAATTCTCATCCCACTCAAAGAATATAATGGTTCCAAATCAAATTCTTCAAGACACACAAAATGCAGAATTACAGTGACCAGTACAATCTTTAACCTGTCCCCTTCTTAATAAGCATTACAACTGTCACTGTTGCTGTCTTTCACTAAATGCATCACTATCTGTCAGCATATGGACATACTAAATAAGTGAACATCAGTGCACAAATACTTATGTTCTAACTCTTCTTAAATGTACAAAATAAAAATATTTTTATTTAGTATTTTCAGTGATCCCTACTATATTCTAAGTAATTGCTGTAGTTTTCTGTGGGGGGAGAAAACAACAACAACAACAACAACATAAAACACCACTGCCAAAATAAGAATAGTTGAAGTTTAGCTTGTTTTTCTGCTAGCCTCTGGCAATCCACTTTCAGTTTTCTTGGATACCATAAAGAATTTAACAACTTCCTTTTTTGTCATATGAACCACAGAGCCAGTGACTCTACGATTAAGTAGATTTCTCCACTACCAACAAACAAAGCCCTATGTTGAACTATTTCTGTTTTTTCAGTTGCATTGTGATGTTGCTAAATAAATCCAGTAATCTCGCAACAAAGCTGTACTTGTGGTCAGGCTCACAAAATTTGCAACCTAAACGTCAGAAGTAAAAAACTACTATTTGAATGAAATGGGAAAATACAGTATAATACAGCCCCATGCCCTACAAAACCTCTATACATAATCCTGTTTCACTTCAGATGCACAAATAATTGATGCACTGTACAAATCAGGCCTGCAAATAGGTTTGCCTTCCAAACTGTTCTTCAAACCTTGTTATATTTAATAGCTTTGTACCAAACTGCCAAGTCCCTCAACAAAAATTTTGGCCAGATTTACGCACTTCAAAAAAATAGTGCTGAAACAGAGCAACATGGAAAAGTGTAATACTAGGAAGTTCTAAATTCACACTATGCTTCAGCAGCATAAAGGAGGATTAATCAAGAACTGTGATGGTGAACTTCTAGAATAGAGTTTAAGAAATGAAATCCATTCCAACAATGCAGTGTCACACTGCTTGGCTTAATTACAGAACCTTGTCTCCGTCAACTGGAAAAACAGTTACTGCAACCATCTGTCTGCATATCCTGCACTCCCTTCCTTTGTGTGGAGTTACATATTGCAGAGATGACAGGTGATCCCCCTGAACAGTCCAGCTACACTTCTGGACAGCTAATCCTATTTTGCTTAAACACAAGACAAAATGGTAGTGACCATGCTGCTTCTAACATGTTAAAATAGATCTGTAGAAGCGAAAATCAGTCCTAAAGTAGTATCAGTATCTTTTTACTTTATACCAGGAGGTGGTGGGTATAACTTAAATAAATAAATAAATAAAAGGGAACTTCTGAAACACTTTGTGGATCTTACCTTGATAAATACTAAGGAGAATTCCAGGGATTTTGTCTGCAGAGAGAAAATCATCTAAATTGTGTGGAAAAACTCTTTAACCCAGTCATGTTGTGTGAAGCTTGTGCTCAAATACCGCCCCAGGCTCTCCCACCTTAAGCGCTTGCGCGTCTTGCTCAGAACATGCAGCCCAATGAAAAAAACGACACTATTTTACTGTGATAAAGACTGCAATAGGATGGTGTTTGCACAGGCATCCATGAGTTGATCTTTAGATGGCTTGGAAATACTAAATTCAAGGTTTGTTAGGTGTAAATTTACAGACAGCGCATGCAACGAATTTTAAAGTTTCATTATTCAATTATTTTAAGTAGAACACTGAGTACATCAATGCTACAACAATACAAATTAATCAAACAAGAAGAAGTAAAGTAATTAAAGCTGAGCAGTGAGACTGATGAATTCAGAGGTAGATAAAACTTCTGCAATGCATATTCAAGAGCCTGAGTAATTAGGTATAGCTGTAGAAAGATTGCTAACATGCCCATTATTGTATATCTATGAAATCTACTTCACAGAGGAACCAAGTACATTGCTTTTGTGGCTCACTTCAGATAACTACACAAAATTAGGGCGGAAAGATGGTGCTGTGATTTAGAAGATGGAACAGGAGATAGGAAGCCTCTTGAATCTTATGACTTCCTATGCAGCCCTGGGCAAATGACTTAATTTCCCATCTGCAATATACTTAAACATTCCTTCCATACTTATATGTGCTAGGAGGACATGTATGTTAAGAATGCTCTGATGGAGAGCATAGAAATGAGTACATTATAGCTCCAAGTATACAACCTCAGAACTTACCAGACCCACAAATGTTTCCTGTAACCAAAACTAACACGCATTGAACTCTGTCCCTACTATCGTGAATATGTATGTTTGCAAAAATGCTGCATGTGCTTCCTTGCCATTATTAGGCAGAGACTTGTATTTCTAGTCACTAGAAATCTGCAGATTTCTCACCTGTGGAAGCCCATTTGGAGACAGTTTGTACTCAGTTCTGCGAAGTGCTGAGTATTCTCAGCACTGGTTCTATGTGAGAGGATCTGAATTTCTGCAGTAACTCTGAAAAAGAGACAAAGGTTAAGTTTAACCTTGTGGAATTAGTACCTCCTCCAGACTGTGTTTCAGAGCATGTAGCTCAGGTCTCCAGTCTGAATTGCTTCCCCAACACCCTTTCTTCGCTCTTTTTCTGTGTTGAATATAGCAAAGCCAGAATCACTAAGCATAAATAACTTTTTGAATATTCCCAGATCACTTCTCAAAAGTTGGCATCTAAATTTACACTAGCACATCTTCCAAGGTGGAGAGATTAAACCAACAAAAAATAATCTGGCAAAACTATTCCTTAAGCCATGATAGCTTGCTTTTTTTTTTATTTATTTTTATTATTATTATTTTTATTTTTATTTCCAGTTCTGGGCCTCCCAGTACAAGAGAGACCTAGACATACTGGAGGGAGTCCAATAGAGGACTCCTGAGATGATCAAGGGACTGAAGTACCTCTCCTGCCAGAAGAGGCTGAGAGAGTTGGGACTGTTCAGCTTGTAACAAATGAGGCTCAGGGGGAATCTTATGTGTACAATGTGTATGAACACCTGAAGAGAGGACGCAAAAAAAGACTGTCAGACTCTTTTCAGTGGTGCCTAGTACCAGGACAAGAAGTGATGGGCACAAACTGGAACACAAGAGGTTCCATCTAAACATTGGGAAGCACTTCTTTACTGTGCAGGTGACAGAGCACTGGAGTAGGTTGCTCAGACAGGTTGTGGAGTCTCCCTCCTTGGAGATCTTCAAAAGCTATCTGGACATGGTCCTGGGCAACCTGCTCTGGGTGGCCCTGCTTGAGCAGGCGGTTGGACCAGATGGTCTCCAGAGGTCCCTGCCAACCTCAACCATTCTGTGATTCTGTGAAATCCAGATTCTGGTTTATGTTTGGCTGTACATAATTTCTGGATTAGCCCCAATAATTCCAAACAAACTATTTAGTAATTAGGGTATTACTCCAGTGAGTAAGACTTAACGAGCCCATATCAATTGTTAGAACAGTGGTATATAACTACAGTACGTATTTTCAACTCTCTGGCACAATCTAGGTAAAGTGCCACATATATTTTAAATACTTTAAATAAAAGTCATGGTTTCAACTGTTTATCCTAAAGTAACACTGCAGTTAGGAGTGGTCTTTACTTACTGCATTCTGACCAAATATGATTCCTGGCCAGACCTCCTTTAGAACAAACATGCTAAGTGACATGGAGCAGATGAATAGCAGTGGGTCAGTGTGATAACAGAAGCGAGAGAATATGAAGATTTTGTATAGCTTTATTTTGTAAATCCTTTCAGATTTTAACTTTTTCTTATTATCAAGTGAGGGTATGCTTAAAGTGATGAGGACAAATCTATAGAGACTAATATATATGGTAGTTGAACCATATTGAGTCATTTTTTGTTGGAATTCTTTGTAATAGACATAGGCAACGATAACTTCGACAATGTGAGATTAGCTCTAACACAGAGCATATAAGAAAGTCTCTGTAATAATCTGTAAATCTAAATAATGTAAAAACAAGAAGCCACCTTGTTTGCCTTGACAATAGTGTAGTAAATTATTAATCTGGCATAACAACAGAATGTAGAAGAGTACAGAACACCAGCTTGAATCAAAAACACTGATGAGGCAACCTATTTATAACAGAAAGTGATCTAGTTCTTTATGTTTTTGAAAATAGTTGGTGCTTCTCCTCCCTCAGGCTTTGTTTCCCTGCAATGATTGCGACTGTTTTCAGATGGAGATGTAGTAATCTCTGCTCTCACCCCCACCAGATGCTTAAAACTTGCAGTTTTAAAAATATTTTGCTCACCAAAGCACAGCAGTCAAAGCTGCTTACTCTAAAACATTCATTCTCTCAGTGTTTTATTAAGGAAAGTCACATAAGATCCTTACCTGCAATGCATGTGGATTTGACTGGATCTGTCCCTCAGTCTCTAAGGCATCATTGCAAGGATGGAAGATCAGTTTTATGTTTATCCTCTTGCTTCTCTGAAACTACTAGTGAGCCTGTGAAATGGGGAGCACGCCACATAATTAGAAAATTATCCACTGCCAACTTTCTATTACCCTATGCCTTTTCTAAAATGAGCAATACATGTGCCATACTGACAGTACTTCAGACAGTTAACACAGGAAGCCCTCAAGAGTTTTCAGCAAAAACTTCAGCTTAAATATCAAACACAAGTTTATAATATGGTAGCTAAAGCTATGCCCTTTAAGGAGTGCATAACCTTTGAATACTTAGTAAACAGTGCTAACAGTGAAAATTGTGGAACAGTTTTTTCTTAGGCCTTTTCTCTTTAGGCTGAAGCCCAGTCAGGTTCCAATCCCCTGGACTAGAGCTTCAGTCTTCATAGAACGTCATATTTCTGCAACAAGCATATTAACAGGAGGAGACTTTTGCCTCCAGGCTCTCATTGTTAAATTACTCTGTGCTTTAGATTGTTGCAGAAGAGACTTTTTACACAGTAAAAGATCTGAAAGATAGCATCAGTGGACATGACAGTGAACCGAGAGAATCCAGATGAAAGTCCACAAGATGTAACTAAGGAAAAAAAAAAAAGCAATATTTTATAACCAAAATTCAACAATAGAAAGGTCTTTAAGGGCTCCCAGTTGAAGTTATCTTTTTCTGCTTGAAATATTCTGGCCAGTAATATCAAGTATTGCTTTTGTATTTCATTCTGTATATAACGCTGAATTTCAGTGTCATGTAGGTGCTAATTCAACACACTGAGAAAGTTACTATGATGTCTTTGTCTTTCAGACAGCTAAGTAACCGAGGCCCATGTACTCCTGAGCTCCGCTCCTGAGGGTGCAGTGCAGCTCACCAACAGCCAATGGAGATAGGACATCCTTCCCCACTCCCTGACCGTAGCCCTGTCATAGCTGGTGAGGCAGTGCTGAGAGTGCTGCCAGATTTTCTGAAAATGGTGTCAGGAACTGAAGGTATTGTTCCCATCTCAAACACAGTTCAAGAATTAGACAATGAAACTCATATCGCTGTCAATAAAATTTTGGCCAAAGGTCAGGAGGACATTTCTCCAGGTGAGAAAGAAAAATCCTATTCCTAGCCAAAGATTATATGCAGAAAACACATCCTAGAGTTGTGCCTCAGCTAATGCTATATGCAATGTGACAGACTATCCTGCTGCACATTCACACGTTTTTTCTAGTTACATCACTAAGGAAGCACTCACTGTATCTGCAAACGGATGATTGCATACACTGTATCAGAGATACCAGGCAAATTATTTAGTGTATGTTAATAGCAATGGATTAAAAAAACTGAAATACTCCATAATAACTATTTGCTGTTGGATTCATCTTACTGTTCTCTGCTTGTTTACAGCTATGTAAATGGCCAGGTAAGTTAAAAACAAAGATATCTGCTTTCTACTATAATTGTTAACATGTCTTAGAAAGTACCAAAATCACATCAGTTTTCTAACAATGTTCAACCCTGTCACAGCTAAAGCATTTTATAAAACAGTGCTTTCCCTTAACACACCAGGCTATAGTGGCCCAGCTGTAGAGGCCGGATTTGGACTGAGAAATCTTGCTTTCCAACCCTTATCAACTTCACTGTTGATGCCAAGCTGCATAGCTTGGCAGGTCACATCCTACGTCTGCAACAAACGTGGGAACTGCTCTGTCTCCTGTCCCTGACACTGTGGTGCTCATATTCTGCACTTCTAGTCTGGAAGCCATTAGGTGACACAGCATAAGGTATTTTCTTGATGCTTGGGTACTGATAGTGGAGTTTTGTTATGTCCTTGTATTTCTTTGCTGAGTTGTTGTTTGATGTTGCTACTTACAATGTCTGGTATTATTTTCAGCAGCCCTGACTTGCTATTTACTGGAAGTAAAATTTTGCAGAACCCAAGACTTTCTGAAACTTTATCTTTTTGAATGTTTACTAAATAAACAGGGAGGGCTACTATGGAGTGCATGTCCCATGTCACAATGCGAAAGTTAATTTTACTCCATTCTTAGAAATGCTTAACTACCATGGGGAAGAATAACATCAGAAGTCACTGTGAACTGTATGATTCTGAAAGAGAGATTAGAAAAAAGGACTCACGATGGGGGGGGATGGGGGGGAGTGGAGAAGAATTTCTCCCATCTATTATTAACATTTTCAAGGAAAACAAGACAACACATACTTAACCAAACTTTGATACAGATTTACTTTGCAGAATTCTATACAACTATATACTATATAGATCCACAACATGTTTATTAAAAATAAACAGGTGAAAAGTTGAAAAACAAAACAAAACAAAAAAACCTGCTGAAGAAAAGGTTATTTATGTTCAAACTGTACTGGAGAAATTAGTCAAGGGCAATTCATGCATGTGAAAATATGATTTGTAACACTGCCAAGGTCGATAAGACCTTAGGGAGTAAATGCTAACCATACAAATCAAAGATGCCTAGAGGCGGTTTTGAATGTGAATGGCAAGGCTTTAATAGTTTAAAAAAAAAAAAAAAAACTGTTAATAATCCAAACAAATAAGCAATGACACAATAAGAACAAATAACTTGTTTATGAAAGGAACAAACCATTACTAAATGTCTTTCTCTTCACTGACTAGATTGCCCAAGCCTAAAATCATATCCTTCTCTCTTGCATTTCGTTTCTGATCCACAGCTCCTGACATTAAACCTACCTAAACCAGAGAAAGGAGTGGCACTTAATCATGCTGTTTAAGGAGAGTTCAGATGGTTCACAAGGTTTTCACTTGACTGCCTGAGACTACCCTGCCATTTGACCCATGATAAGGTCCCATCCCACACACTTATGGTAGCAGTATATTCACAGAAGCAAGCATCTGATTCCTCCTCCAACCTGGAAAATGAATAAAGATGCCACCAGTCTAACTAATCAGAGCTGCTAAATTAGTTTGGTTGTAAAAATACTTTAGCAAAAAGACAGCATTGGTAACCAAAATACTTTTAAAGGAAGTTTTTACCTTTTCAAAGAGATGCCTAAAGAGATAACAATTCTATCTGAAAACGCATACTGTAAACTGTTTTTCATTTAGGTTTCCCACCCTAGATGAACAAAAAGCAAATAACTTTTTTCAAAAAAGATCTTGACAATTTTTCATTTTAACCCCAGAATCTGAACAGAGTACTTCTAACTAGCTGGCTCCAGAGACTCCTTTGGTTGCCACTGTTATAATATCTAAACATCTCATAAGTTTCAGTTTGTCTTTTCAAAACATTGGGTAAGGTTGGAAAAGTTTCCCACAGAGCACAGATATCTGGGATGCACATCTAGTCAAATATATCTGAAATCAAAGTGATTTTTACAACAACTTTTTGAAGCAACTGAACTTAAGTCATTAAAAATAGCATGAATTACTAACAGGATGAGTTTGTTTCTGAGTCAGACCCTCCAAAACCTAAATAAAGATGAATTCAGGATAGAGCTGGCAATTTGAACTCACTGTGTATTTATTCACTTCTATTAATTATTAATATTAGGTTTTTGAATACTCTTGTATTGTACTAGGATCTCACATACAATCCACAACGACACCCTGATTTTATTATTGAAGAGATTCAAACCGTTTTTGATGTTTCTTCTGTGCAGGTAAACTGTTAAGTTGCCACAATCCCTTTCATCACAAACTCTTCACTTTCTCAAGCTCCTACTAAAAATTCCCATGCCTCCTCCAGTCTACTCCTCTTCTCTTCTTGGTTGTGGTTTCCAATGGCTCTACCATTTTGCTGTCAGAAAAAAAAGAGGTTGACTAGATGTGCAGACTTCTCTGATTTAGGGATGAGGTGATTAATCTGGTATATTCAGAACCTCAGCATAAGCAAACAACAAAAGTGAGAATTATGAGAAAGTGAGCATGTACAGCAAATCAAAGTAAATACTTATGGACCAGCTGAGTACAAGGAGAAGACTGTAACCCAAAGTCAGGCAGCCAATTTAAATCAGAAAAGTGTGCAGGAAGAAAAGAAAGAAGGCAAAGAGGGGAGCCATCAGACAAACATGCAAAACTGCTGTGTTCTACTTCACACAGTTCTGACTCCAGGCAGAAATTGGGTAAAAATTGAGCAGATGATTATGGAGTATGTGCCTGAGAGGTAAGAAGGCAAGATGTCAGATTTAGAGAGACTCGTCTTTTAATCTTTGTTTCCTCTGGCATTCATTTCCTCCATTCCTCAGTCTCAGGGTCATTCTGGACTCAAAAATTAGAGAATTTGATTCAAATTTTAAAAAGAGTGAAAGAATATTTGACCATATATAAGCTGCCAGCACAGTTTGATCTACATGGGTGGCAGTCATCAAAAGGTAAGTGCCATCGCCCCCCTACTTTTTTTCCCCAAATAGATGTGCACTGACTCCTACAATACAATGCACTGAACTTATCAAAGAGGAGGTCTTTGCAGTCCTCTAGCTCTGGAGAGGGTAAGAGTGCCAGGTAAACTGCATGGAAAATACAAATGGCAAATATAGTAAGAACCCATTACACATATTAGTCAGTGGTTATCCTGGCAAATACATCACTGAAGAGCACATGGAAAGTCTAAGAGTCAGCTGCTCAAGACTTCTTGGGGCTTTTAAGACTAGACCTGCACACAGCTGATTCCTCACACAAAATTTCCCCCTCCCTTCCTGCACAGGAGGAAGGGTAGCTAAAACAAAGATACTCTTCCTTGAGATGAGTTGGTAAAGATCAAACAGTATTTGCTTGAGGTTTCCAGTGAAATTTTGCCAGAGGACAAAGGGTTGTATGGGCCAAGATAAACCAGAAGCTGTACAAGTGGAGGCCTGTATTTGTTGGCTGAGTTTTGGAATCAGTCGAAGCCAAAGTACAGAGCCAACAGCAGCTGTTTCTACCTTTTTTTTTTTTTGTCTCAGCACAGCATGTAAGTAATTTGTAATTTGTTATGGACTTGGACTGGAAAAGCCAAATATAGTATTGCAGAATAGAAATCCAAAAAATATAATATTTCAAGTTAGGAGACCTGTAGCTGGTAAGCTGAAACCACTATTTCTGTTTGCATTCCATTTTCTAGTTTGGTCACATCACTCTTTTCTATCTTGATATAATTAACTTAAATGCTCAGGTATTGCTTTGCATGCACTTTTTTGGATTTTTTCAATGTGTACAAACGTGTTCACATCATTTTAAAGCTACCACCAGACTTTATTACCAGCCAAATCAGTTACTGGTGGTTTTTTTGTTTGTTTGTTTATCAGAGCGCAGTGAAGACTTCTGCCCATGGAGGTATTTGGAATGCTTTTGGTTCCAGGGGGAGTTTGCTGACACATTTTGCCTAGTATTGCCAACACATTCTCATAAAACAAATCAGCTACTGTAAGACAAAATGCCACAGCTCCCTGCCTGCACACTCCATTTTGAAAGGTAGAAATGGTGAAGTTGTACAGACAATGGATAATGTAAAAATAAGAAATAACCTGTTATCAGGGACTACCATATTTACTTGAGCCTGTCTGCAGCTGTTGGGGTCTACTGTTGTGGTTTCGCTCAAACCTCAACAAATCTCTCATATCCACAGTTTTGGTAGGTTATCCCTCAGGGCGTGCAAGCAGCACATTGCTCTGCACATATAACTTAGAGGCCTATATTTGGCATCTTCTTTGGAGACATTTTTAAACCTGCAGGAATCCCTTAGCATGACTACACTACCCCACCTTCCCAAAGGCTGGCAAAATCCACTATTTATTCCTGCATGTGTCAAAAGCTAAGTGTTAACTGAGGTGGTCCTAAATGCAGATTTGTTTGCCCAAAGAGATAGGTAGAAAGACAGGTATTTTCAAAGGATATTTATTGTTACAGTAACTGATTTGAAGTGTTTCAGAGTCATTTTAGAACAAATTCAGGACTAATAAAAGGAGAAAGAAACAAGAAAAAACTTAACAGCCTGTGTACCTTGTTTTCTTATTTAAGTCCAAATTGTCACAAGATATTTTATATAACAGGCAGGACTAATAACAAGTAACATTATTTTAAGAAATAAAAGGCAGACAAATGAAGCTGATGTTTCAATCAATCTATGGTAATTTACATTAGCTGAGGATCTGTCCTTAAACATTAAAAGAGCAATCTTGACACTTAACTTGTTTTTTCAATTCTAGACTTTAAAGACACTTTGCAGTTCAATGGTACAGAGTAAGAGAAACTCTACTCCATGCTGCTTCTGGCCAATAACACAGCTGTCATTTGCACAAAACTTACTATGCAACTGACTGGGTTTTTTTAAAGACGGAGTGAAGAACAGCTACCTAACTATATGCAAAAAGGCAATTTTAGCTAAGTAAAATACAATTATACTAGCTAGAATTTCTTTTGGACACTATTAGTAACAAACACCCCTTGTCCTATGAAAAAGTGCCAGGAAATTTTAATTGACTGCAAGTATCCAAGGCTGCCACTTAACACATCATCTGAAAGATGAATTCATTGGGCCCATACTTAACTACCATGTGACATACATTATGGCTTACAAGATGGAATGATTTTGTTTTACATGACAGTTATTGGGCCTACTTTTACTTGCAGTTATGCCAGTGAAAATTTGGAACAAGTCCATTAAAGCGAATGACTCTATAAAATCAGGGTAAAATTAGACTCAGGCCCACCATGCAATCTAATAATAATTGGTGTTACAAACTAGGCCAGTCTTCTGCTTGGCAGCAAAAGTGGTAGCTTCCCATTGGTAGCAAGTGGAATCAAGCACCAGATACCACGTACTTCTAAGATAAAAGACACATTAAGCCTTGGGCCTTCTACGGAGACCCAAGCTCTGTCACGACACACAACATGCTGAGACTGCTGTAACATTGCTGAACACTTCAAGAGGACTCCATCATTAAAATACAGAAAGCAAGTGAGGAATTCAGAATGGATTTTTTGATTATAATAACATTAAACTTCAAATCACTTGAGAACTATAGATTTTTATTTTTACCATCAAAAATTTTGGGCCACTTTCTCTTCTTTGTTTTGAGCTTACCTTCTCTTTTGATTTGAAGGCTTTCCACAGCTTTAGATCAAGCAGGACATTGTCTTCTTTTTCCTGACAGGGTTATCATGCTAGACAGAACAGAGCTTTTCTCCTAGTATGGAGTTCTGCTTTTTTTTTCTTTTTTTTTTTTTTAATTCAGAAGCTCCAGATCTTCCTGGGTACAGTAGTGCACATCCAGGATTCATGAAGCAGGTCTGCTTCTGAGGTGCTTTTAAAGTGGATGTTCAAGCTTGCAGTCGTTACTTCTCTGCAGTAGAACATCTTTGTAGGATTTCCTGAAATGGAGAATCACAGCTTACACCTCAAGGAAAAACAGACAGGTGATTACCGTCTGCTTTAGGACAAAAAGACAAACATCACCCACTCCCCACAAACAGACTTCATGATCTCCAATACCAAGAAGTAAACACAGGATAAGCGATACTCAGGTGCTATACCTGATAGAATCTTTGTTTTTATATCAATCATTAGATCATGTATTTTTCTAATTTATTTATTGTAGTACTCAAGTCAGAAGGCCAAATGTATAAGAGGACTATAAAAATACTACTAAATGAAGTTTAAATTCAGCATTTGGTGAATGTATGCTCTAAGGATATAACCTTATATGTGGAGATCTAAAAAACAAAACAAAACAAACAAAACTCCTTTTTTTGTCTTTAACTGCTGTTCTAAAAACAGCAATTTTAATATAAACTACTCAATTTGGAAGCACGTGAACAGAACCAAATATAGTTGTACTGTCCATAATCTGTCCTGGACAGACAAATTGAACCAAGCATTAGATCACTACAAGAGCTACTGTACTTAGGTATAGCTCTGGGCCAGAAACAGGGTGAGCAGAAGGGAGGTGGAAAGGAAATAAGATGCTGTATCAAGGTAGAAATACAGAGATTTGTTCTCCTGCTTAAGAAATAAGCTAAATTAGCTCCTTCTTTGGAAATTCACAGTCTGAAGCAAATAAACACAAACCAGCAGCTGTTGCCCACCCTTTCTATTGTTGGTGATGATTTACCAAATACTGCTCATTGCTTGAGTTTTCAGATTGTAAACTGTTGTTAACCAACTACTTTACAGGGATCACACGTACTTGAAAGCAGCATTTCCTTCCTAAGTTCACTGACAACTGGCTAACTTGAAAAAGTATGTTTCTATCTATTATGGTACATGAACAGGTTGATAGCTTTCAAATGATCCCATTTATGTTAGAAATGGCAGTGATATTCTATTATTTCATTGAAAATAAAATGTATCGAAACATTTCACATTGTTTTTCATTTTTCTTGTTTCAATATTTTTAAACTTTTATTTGTGCCATCTGACAACTGAAAGTTACCCAAAATAATTGTTGCACATTACATCCATTACATTAAAGATGATCTGTGTTTATAAAACTAGATTATTTTATGAATAAAATGCGTTGAGAAAACATAACTGTCTCAAGAGCAATTTTGTCAGTTAAAAATATAGTGATATAGCTTGAATTTCTACACTTCAGTGCATCTTGTGAGGGAGTAAAATGCCTATTAAATGGTAGCATATGTTATTCTCCAAATCTTCTTTTATATGCCTATTTTTAGTATTTGATTATTGCTTGGCTAATAATAGGTGCTTCCTCAAAGGACATACTAGAGAATATAGTATAAATTCTGGCATATAATTGTTCACTGACTGCCACTGAAAATGCTTAGCTACTACTGTATGACAATCTTCCTCTGATGTCAGCAGCCACTTTTTCATGTAGCAGCAATTAAAGCTGTGCGAATCAGGGAAAATCTACCCAGACAGCAACCCCACTCCATTTATTTTCAAGTGCATAGAGTACTCCAGAGTACAGGTAAGCCCAGATGAGACCAGAGAGAAGGAATGACACCAGTGATTCTCTGGGGGCAGGAGGTAGGTGCTGAAAGGGCTATAAATGTCCCAGTTCCACACTGCTGCATAACACAGCTCATTCCCTGTCTTTCCTTCTGCTCTTTCACCTTGGCCACCACAGTAACCTTTGTCCCCTGCTTGCACACAGCCACATTTTGGCTGCATCCTACCCTAAACATGCACAGAACTGTGTGTGAATTGAATCCAGAAGGGACCAAGGAGGTTGGCAGCCAATAACTGTTTCTGGGGTAAATTAGGTGAATAAATTCCTCCAGTGTTATGGAGGAAGACCTTGAGAGCATGGCAGTTTGGCGAAATAGAGCACTGAAGGGCTTCTAAGCCAATGGATTGGCACATTACAGACACAAATAGACTTGGAAGAAAAACAAAAGCTGCCCAGAAAGCAGCAAGATGTGAAGAAACTGAAGCAAGAAGTTACGTTTGGAGTCTGATAATTTTATCTTGCAGCATATTTCAGAGGTAATCATCAAGGGAAAGATAAATAGAAAAATCCGCTTTTAGTCCATTTGAATTACAAAAAATGTGGCCTGTCCCCTGGCCTCCAAAAATTTTAACGAAGTGATCAGAGACAGACCTATGTAACACACGAGGATGCACTTCAACTACTCTTCTTTCTCCTTATTGTCAACAAATACCCCAGAACTAGACTGGAAACACCACTGGCTGGTCTCAGTCACAAAGACCAGGGAGGGCACTGTGGGTCAGAAGCAAACGTCTCTTACTTTTATGAGTAGCAGCTCACAGGCTTGCCATGCATGTTCATGAGGATGTTGATTTTTTGAACAACTACAGGTGCTCAAACCATCCTGCCCCATTTCTTCCTGCCCCCAGCAGAACACTCACAAATTATTGTGGGTAGTTTTGCAATCAGCCAATTGTGTTATCCAACCCTTTAACACTTAGAGAAGCCTTTTTTATCCAGCAACAATGTAACAGGGAAGGTGCCAACAGATCCAAATAGGCTCCAGAATGATTTATTCATCCTAGGCTTCTAAGCCCCTTTTCCTCAGTATTAATACTAAGATTAATGTGTCCCATCAGTGCGCTGCCAACAGGAACTCTAATAAAAGCAAGAACAACTAGTTGGCCCAGGTTCCTTTTTACTTCAGGTTAGGACATCATAAAAACAGTAGCCTACAAAGGGGTTTCCATTTAATTTACTTATTACTTCACAAAACGTAAGTAATCTCATTTAATTTAAAGAAAACACACAGATTACATGAACATATGTATATTACTGCCTGAAGTCATTCATCAGCCAATTTTTTAAAAAGATAAATGCAATATATTTGCATATTTTCGAAATGGTGCATATGCATCTTAAAACTTTTTTTTTTAAAATGTAGTGTAGACAGATGTACTTGAACATAACCAAAACACAATATATACAGTTCTTATGAAGGATGCCAGATTCATAATGACAACGACTGAAAAGGAGTAAGTGACAGATGGGATGTATCTACCAACTAGCATGAAAGAATTTGTTAGAGGTGAAGGAATACTTATCTGAGTATCTTCAATCCTTTGTCCCTTTCAAGTCTGTTCATCCACACCTATTACCATGGACAATACATGTGTACCATGTTGATGGTCCAGTGTGGACGCATGCCCTTTATTCCACATATGCCACTGAACAGTCTTCAACTGCCAGTGAATCACAACCAGCTGAGCCAGATTTTGTCCAGCATGACCTCGTGCTGAAGGACTCTCTCTCTTCCCCAGCCCTCCAACTATGCAGTTTCCACACACTAGATCCTCAAGTCTCCAAATTCAAAATTCAAACCCACCAAAGTCTATCCAGGAAAGCTTGAAGAATGCACCTATGAACATTATTTGAAAGTGTAACTGAAAAAATGAAGACTGTCCCCAGACTTGCTGAGGGAGTTTAGTGAAATTCTAACAAACTGCAATGTGACAAAAACACCTAAATGGACTGCAAAGGATACTGCAGACTACGTTCAGAATATATTGAATATTTGAATGCATGGATGCATTCATTATATTGGCATATAACTGCAAAGCTGCCTAAGCCGTTTAAATATAAGCTTTCAAATTCCTTCCTGATATCATTGCTAGACTAGAAAAAGCTCCCACTTCTACCTGTGAGATGTTTTAAGTTTTTCTTATGATCACCAATCTTCCTGCCTTCTTTTGTGAAAAAGTATGCGTGCGCATATTTCTCTTTTCTTTCTTCTCACCCTCTTTACCAATTGTTCCCCTAGATCAAGCACAGAAACTGCAGAGTTGCTGGGTGGTGGTGATGGGTGAGTGGAGCAGAAACTCCATTTCCCCCTGAAAGGCAGAGGTTGCACAACTGAAAGAACAGAAAGGCCTTTTATTCCTATGAAGAAAAGAAGAGGAAAAAGCTCCTCACAGTGAAGATGAAAAATATTGTATTTGAATCCTGGGAAGATCTCGTTCTTCCTGCAGTGGAGAATAATCCATTCACAGCACAATTCAAATAGCTGTTAGCTTTTCAAGTATCTGCAATTGGCAAGCAGGATAATATGCTTCTGTTTACATTTATTTTTAGAAATTGTTTTATGATCATAATATGTATGTCAGACTAAGACATTTCATGTTATTCCATTCAAATGAGGAAGTTAAAATTTCTGAAGTATCTCAGGCACTATATTTGAAACTTCACCTATTTGGCTGTTATTGTCTTCTAGGCTTTGCTCTCTGAGATTTTTAGTGATTATCTGTGTAGTCCTATGAAAGTACAAAATATTGCAACTGAGAAGAAAAAAAACCTGCCAATGTAACTTACTTTTAGAGGTCTAAATTGATGTATATAACTCACAAAGATTTGACCAAATTCAGAACAGTATAGTATTCAGTGAACCCCTCCTTTTCTTTTCTGAAATGCTTTGTAATTATTTTGAAAATTCTCATATGTTTTCTAAAAATACATATCAATACATGAAAGAGCAGTGAGGCACTGGAAGAGGCTCCCCATGGAAGTGGTCATGGTCCCAAGCCTGTCAGTATTCAAGAAGCTTTTGGATAACACTTTTAAAAATATGGTTTAACTCTAAGGTTGCCCTGTGTGGAGCTGGGAGCTGGACTCGATGATGCTCATAGGTCCCTTCCAACTCAAGATATTCTATGATTCTATGGAATATAACCTTTGAATTGCAAATACTTTTTAATTACAAATGGCAAAAGCTTGCAGATTAAACAAAAGAATTTTGTACAATGTTGATTGGTCATGTAAATGACGTGTTATATTTCTAGTGCTTTATTACATATTATGTAAATCAGTCAGAGCACAAATTGAGAATGGTAAAAGGTAAAATTGACATTTAGTACAGAGAAGTTTCAGAAGTAATTATATAATTTCTTTAATCAAAGAACACAATCAATGTCATATGACATATCTAACCTAACCACAGAGGTGCAGATTTGCTTAGGAATATTTACTTTTAAAACCATAATTCTCAGTTTATGCTGTTCTGAGTGAACACCAGCAAAATGCAAATTCAGAATGTTACAGTCAGAACCAAAATTTCCTGTACACAAGTTGTCAAGCTTTTCATTTTAAATTTTACATTTTTGGTAAAGACTCTCACTATTATTATTATTATTTACTAATTGTATTAATAAAGAATGGGAAACGTACTATTGCTGATACTAACCTTACAATAATCATGAACTTTTGAAGAGCTTTAAATAAGCAGTCTGATTTTGTCTGTTATAAAAAGTTAGAAAGGGAGGTAGACTCACTGAGCCAAAGTAGAATGATTTATCCCAGTTTCTGCAGTGAGCTTGGAAAGAACTCAGATAAATGGCTTGAGGAATCAACCCACCTCTAAATTTTATTTCACCAGCTGAAAGTATGACCAATGATTTCTCATAAAATCCTATGCTCATTTGAAATAGACATAGACCCAAAGCCTGGTCTTTTCTAATAGAAGGTTAATAGCTTGCCTCCACCTTCCTTCATGAAGCTGTTTTCTGTTAAAAGTTATTAGGTTCTGTTGGGAGAAAAAAAAAATGCCATCCATGCTGTCCTGCTTTACTTCCATACCATCTTCACTCCTCCATTTTACTCTTGTTGTAGTTTTTTTGCTCATTTACATTTCCTGTCTCACATTTGAATAGCAACTGAAGACAATTTGTCCCAATTCAATACCCCAGATGTTGATAAAGTCTGAATATGGATCCAGAGGTTCGTAATGGGCTGAAACGAATAATGAGAGGGAAAACCCTTAAGTATGCAACAATCCAGGTTGAGATGCCTTACAATACGAGCCTACTTGAGAGTTGAGAGCAGAATGTGGTTGGCACCAATGGGATTATTTCATTTCTGGAGAGCAGATTATGTAGGCATCTACCCAGGGTAATGGGGAGCCCTATAATTATGTTTCTCTGAAATGGTTAAACCATCTCTAATTAATTATAATGGTTTCAGCTAAAACTTTCCAGATGAGCAGTTCAAGCTGGACTCAACACTGAACAATCATTGTGTTACTGAAATGCTCTGGTGTATTCCAAGTCCTAACGTTCTGATTCATGAAAATACTGAAAAATGTGCAGCATATGTTATCTCAATCGAGGAGATTTATAAAACCCAGATACCTTGTGATCGTGTTGCTGCTTTAGTAGGATAAAAATTCCTTTTCACCCCCTTCATTTTTGCAAAATTCCCCACTAGCTGTGTCTTAAAAATGTCAAACATACTTTACTGTTTCCAAATAAACACATCATTTTTGGCAGAATTAGTAGACAAGAAAGGTAGGGGCACTGTTGTTACAGGAGTTCATATAAAAAGCAAATTTTAATGTTTCAAAATTTAAGACTTTCCTCAAGTTTTAAAATACATCCTCCCTGACTCCATCTGTATTATTGTCAAAACCTTTATGAAGGGTCCCTTTGGAAAAGTAAATCTGATTAATTAGCATTGGTCTACATTGTAGAATTCAACAGCTATATAAACAGCCATGGACTTTTTTTAATAAGTATTCTATTATTGTCTTCAGCATTGTTAAAATCTAAAGTGATTTAATTGTTTAACCATCGCATTGTTTGCAAAGTTTTCAAGTAAAAAGTATTTTTCTTACATTGTTCTAGAATGATACTGAGTTGCTCTAATACATTATATAAAAGCAGGATTGCTTTTAAGATGAGATTCTGCACATAAAGGGATAGAAAGCAGTAAAACTGGAGACAACTAGAATATGAAAATGCCACGAAACAGTTTCTACTGCATTACTCTATCTCAATAGAAAGTTAGTGTCTTTTGTGATATCAATGAGACAAAAAAATGCTGTTTTCATAGATGTCTGGAAGAACAGGGTGATTTCAGCTGCAGTTCTCCAGCAAAAAACTCTTACTACATGGTAACAATGGTTGGTTATTGACCCTGGTGTGGTGGTTTAGCTTTTGTGCAAGAGACAAAGTAAATGGATGCCCACAGAAATTCCCACACCTCACAGAAATTACTGCTTTGAAGGCACTACTGTTCCATGTCCTTGCTGATCTCAGTTCACAGAGAAGTAAAGTGGGGCAACAGCTCTCAAACAGCAGTGAGGCAGCCTCTCAGGCAAGGGCTTCACATCACCAGCTTCTCCTGGTGCCAGCTGACTACGGGCCAGTGAGGAGTAACTTCTGCTGCCTATACTGCACCACCTTAATGTCGGAATCGCAAAGACTTCAGATTTTAGCTCTGGCAATCTAATGCCCTTTTTAAAATATTCATTTCACATTAACAATTTCAGAAGTCCCCTGGCACACGGCACGGATTCAGCTAACACATAGTTCTATTACAAATTAAGAGAGCAGAATGATGTGTGTTTAATTATGTATTAATACCCACAAAAAAATTCTTCAACTGTCAACTGCAAATATAAATATAAATCAGAAAAAAGAAACAAACAAAAAAAAGAACCAAGCAATCCCCTCTCAATGTTTATTTGCTTGTAACACATAAAGCAGGATTTCAGCACTCACCAGAGTAACCATAAATAATATGGCCATCTTTAATTTGGCCTCCAATATCTGACCAACCTTGATTGATCCACAGACAAAAGCAAGCATCTCTAATTTGCTAACCAATCACTGCAATTCTTTTCTTACCAACCAATAATTCTGCCATCTCTAATTTACCAATAAATAATTCTGTAGTCTCAAATTTACTAACCGATAATGTGACCAATTTGCTGACCAATGATTGTGTCGACTGGTAATACTGCCCCTAGCAAACAGTAATTTGCCAAGCAATATTTGGACCTTTTTCCCCTAGCAATAAAGAACTTCAGTGGCCTTTCATTCAGTATCTACTACATTGCTCTGAAACTGCTTAAGGTGGATAGCAAGTTTTGTTTTTAACAAAGTATCTGCTTTCTGTGGGAATATTTGTTTACATTGACTGCTTAGAAATTGCACGTCTCTCAAATGCCTGTGAACCACAATATTGTCTTCCTTTTTAGCAATATTAGCATTTGAGGGAAACCTATTTTTTTCTATTAGCAGTTTTCCTCTGCACAGTGCTAACTCCTCTGTTGGTGCTGCTGCCATCATGCTGGGATCTGGCGGCAATTCCACGGTGCTTGGACAGTGCGCATTGGTAAAGGAGTGACACCACTAGCCAGCTCTGTCACCCTGCTGACCTTACCACCCAAGTTGATCCTGCCTGGGCAGAGATTTGAGCAGAAAGAGTTCACATATAAAGCCATGTGATTGATTTGGTTTTTCTAATTTCTATGTCCCTTGGCACGACTGAAAAACAGGTCTTGAATTATTGGTTTCTTTAAGCAATAATAATAGCATTTTGAAGTCATGTAGTAACTTCTGCAATCAATTTTACCTCCAAGAAATGTTACCAGTTTCATGTAATTTTATTAGCTCATATTAAAGCCATTAGCTAACACAACATTAGCTCAGTGAGCAACCACTCTAACACCCATTTTACAGGGAAAGTCTACAGAGAGTAAGGGCATAGCTGGAGTGACCATCAGTGCTGAAATTACTGAAGAATTTCCAAGCTGTGAGCTTCTGGCTTAGACAGCTATGGAAAATAAAATACCTATAGGCTGTGGATAAAGCCCTGCAAAATTGTATGACAGAATATTTACCATGAGAGAGATTGTGAGTTTGGACACAGCTCTAGGCAGAAGACAAAGACTGCATCAGCTCAGGATATATTGTTCCTTGTAACCAACCTCCTAATACAGTTTACTGATGAATTTATTGCATATTCCAGGAAATGATTCAAAGCAATATTAGTTTCAAAACAGGACAAAATTTCTAACTTTTGCAAGAAAATAAGAAGACACTTGCATTTTAAATTAATATAAAATTATTAATTGATTCTGTTAAAATTTCATCCTGGAAGTGTAGACCAGAAACACATTCTAAAACTGCATTGTGGAACCTTTTCTTCTTTGTCCTTCCCTTTCCCATCTTGTGGGATAAGCACAGGCTGAGCAGCACTGTTGCTTCTCATTTATTTCTTCCTAAAGTCTCCTGGGATTCTTGAAAGAAGAGGCAGAAATGCCATTCTGGGTGGCTTTTCCTTTAGAGGAGGTTGTGAATAAGGAAAGTTAGCCAAGAAAGAAAAGGAGTTGGCCAAGGAGGGCAGCAATTCCCAGAAGGCCAGAGGTTTGATATGTTTAATGTTCTCTCAATGCTGGAGGGAGCAAACATAATACAAAGCTGTACTAAGGCTTATTTCCTGACCTTAATTACATGACATAAGTAAAATATAAAAACTCACTACTTCAGTTTTAGGGATAAATAACAGCTCTGACGCTAGCTTCAGCAGCATTTCTGGTAAAGATTTCAAATAGCCATAACTTTGTTTTATGTCCACAAAATAGTTTTACAAGCTTGAGCTTGTTAAGTTTACGCTAATAAACATTTAATTAGCCAATATTGGGAAGATTAATTGGAATAAAAGAATCAGTCCTGTTTATCTGGCAAGCATAAGAAATAGGTATGATAATATAACGGCACCAAAAATGAGTGTGCATGCATCTCACGTAAGGCAGAGGAGGGTGTGAAAATATCATAAACGTGAGGTGGAGATTACTGAGGCCTAACACCTGAATGAAAGGTGTTGGGGGATAGGACAGGGCACAACGAATGCGAAAGCAGAAAGTTACTACTAATGCAATAGAACTAGCAGGAGAAGATGGTCAGTCAGAGTGTGAGAGAAAATAGGAATGTGTCTACACCTCTACAGATGAAACACAAGACTTTCTAGATACATGTAGCTGCCTGTGTCTCGCTTCAAAAGTGCTCATGAGAGAGGTAAAATTTATCTGTTCTGGAGTTCCTCAGTTTGCTTTAGAGGATGTGTATCAGCACATACATAAGGTTATAGAAAATAGTAGAAATAGAAAAGTCCAAAGGAAAAAACACATTAGAAGCATATAAGCATATGCATATAGTATAAGTATAATGGTATACACTGTGAGGAGCATGAAGACTGATGCAGGTGGGCAAGATGGCTTTTCCTTGTCTGGTTAAATTTTCTACATTAGAGTACTATTGATTTTCCTAAGTATATAGGATACTGTATATACTCCATTCTGCTACCCTTACACAGGTTAATTCTTTTATCCATTTCAAACCCAGTCAATCAATAACAGTGATCAGGTAGGTTGTGAAATTGGCTGGAAAACACATCCACAAAGTAAACCCAATACAATGGCCTGTCTATGTGACTTAAAGCTTAGCACAGCATTGAAAATCACTAATGGAACACTATGCAGTTTGTTCATGCTATGAGCAGTCAAGAATCATGCATAATGTAATACTGCATCTGCTAACAGCAGCTCACACAAGCTAATTTAATCTTGTTTTAAACTAGACACAAGGAATTAATCTTTAAAGCAGCTCCTGCGATTCTCTTTGGCCCTTAAAATATCAAAGGTCTTCCCACCTCCCCATCTGCAATACTGTAAAGGGATACATTTCAGTTATCATCAAGTAATTACACTTCATCTACATTAGCTGGAAAATGGATGCAACTCCATGATTTATCAGTCTTAAAAAACACATTGCTGGCCCAGTTCAGAAGCTGTGCTTTGTGTTATCACATCTGAAACTGGTATTAAGTCTCAGGCCCCATTGTGGAAGTTAGATCCTGTAAATAATTCATATTTGGTAAGAAAAATTATTATTTTTTTTTAACTTGAGTTTAGTTTGGCTGTATTAATTATATGAGACTTTCGCAGCTCTTTCTGGTGTAGAAGTTACCTTTATTATTATTATTATTATTATTGTCTTAGTTACTTGCATTGCTACAGTGCTGTTGTGTTTTATATTGTGCAACTACTGACAAAGACAGTCTTCACCCCAAATAACTTATCATCCAACTATAAAAAAGACACAGACTGATTGGAGAGTACAACAACAACATCAAAAGAAGACAATATTGTTGAGAGTAAAACAAAAAATACCCATATGTAGCAAACATTGGCAAGATTGTGAATTTTTGGACCTATAGCTGAAGAGAAATTTAGTAGGGCATTGAAAGACAACAGTGAATTACCTTCACAGATGTAAATGCCAAGCTTCTTGTAAGCGTATTAAATTGAGACAGAAGAAAAATCTTGTTCACAGGAACAAGGAACAGGGTGGCAGAGACTGGTAACTCATCAAGATTGGTGAGACATATGATGTCTTGATATTGAGTGGAGGATGACAGAGGATGGGAAAGGAAATAGTGAACATGAAAACAAATATTTTACTATCAATGTAATGGAGCTAATGTAGTATAAATAAGGTAAGGAGGAAAGAAATAGTTTAGGTGAACAGGCTTTGCAAAAGGTTTATGATCATCTGCAAGTTAAGCAAGACTATATTTCAAGTGAAATTTATTTTGCAACAAGCAGAGGATGATGAGAACCTGGAAAAGTTTATGCTGCACAAAATGGACAGGGCATGCTCTCTTTCAGAAATGGCTTTCCAAAATAATCAAGATGACCAAGACATGGCCTAGATTTCAAGACACACAAAAGGTCTAAGCCAAAGTCAAACACTGCATTAAGAAACAGTGACAGTAAGTAACAGGACTGTGATGCTGGACATTACAACCAACAACAGAGACACTGAAGAGAAGTCTGATTATTGTAAACAGCTGTCAGCAAAAGTTCAAAGCTCTACTTTAACAGTTATACACTGAATATCCATGAAGAAACTTTAGATGGTGACAAGACTTATTTTACCTCAAAGAAGAGAGAAGATCTGTGAGGTTTCTGACTAGGGACAGTGGTTTAGTTTGCATTTGTGGACTATCTTTATAACGCAGCGATAATATGCAGAGAGAATAGCAAAGCGATACACACCAAGGTAGAGAGGAATGAAGATGAAGAGCCAGGCAAGAACAGACTCATAGGAACTGAATGACCTGAACCAAAATTCTGAAATTGAATTAGAGGAGAACTTCAGAAACTAGTTCAACAAATTTAGAGTAGAGACAGAAGATCACCAGATGGGCATGAAGCTAGAGGAAGTACACTGAAATGCAGAAATAAAATAAGCATCATGGACTGTGAGAGAGGAGAAGGAAAATTTTGGGAGAAGGGGAGAGAAAGCAAGCAGGAAAGGCAAAGAGGTGGTTTCATGTTTTCTTGGTAAAATATGGAACACTCCAGTGTTCATATACTGGAGAAATGATTAACAGAGAGGTGACCTGGACTATTGGCATAGGTTCCTAAAAAAATGCAGAACAACCAAATGAAAAGCATGACAGAACTTGCTTGTGTACTCAGGTCAACAGTGAAGGAAAACACTACTTTTGTAGCATATTAGACTCACAGAAATAGCTGAGTTAGGTCAATGCCAAAGTTCTACAATTTTCAATTTCTATTTTAGATTCAAGCCAGCCTTCCAAACCCAGTTGGAACCTTCAGGTTTTATTCTGCATCCTCAGAAATACCAATATTCCCCACATCTTCTGGGAAAATATAAATCGGGGTCCTTTGAATCTTGTTTAAGACCACTTCTGTAGTCAGAGCATTCACCAAGGACTGTTCATAAAATACCTCTACTTAAGCTTTAAATATAAACAAACCTCATGAGATTCAAACCTAAGTATCTCCCTGTCTGATTTATAGTAAATATTTAAGGGACAAATAGGAAAAAAACAGAAGTCTGGTAAGGACAATCTTTATCTAGATGCAAACTAATAATCAGGGAGAGACATTTTTAAACCCATCCAGATTATTTCTTGTTAACATGCATTAATAGTATTTCTTCACACAGTTTCTAAATACATGGGCATGGCTCTGACCTTAAAGACTCACAATCCAAAGATGGTCAAGTAGTCAGAGAGTAGTGGAAAAAGAATAACAATAATAAAATTATACAATTTATACATGTCAACTTGATTCACAATAAGCACAGCAGATCTTTAAAAGGGACTTAAATGTCAGCAGGGTGCTATGAATGAAAGAACAGAATAAACATCCATTATTTTGCAGAGTATGTGAAAAACTGCATGGAAAATAGAAATCAGGTTTGATTTAAGGTTATGAACCCATAAATTCACATGCACTTCTTACATGTTCAGCCTGTCTCATATAGTACTTTTTATTATTTCTAAAGGAAAAAGAAACCCTAACATCCTGTATAATCATTAGAATTTACTGGTTCCTCATGTTTGCAGAATATACTTTGTTACTCCATTCTCATTTATAATTAATTTAAGCTCCTTTATTGTTTGTTTTAAATGCATCTTAGTAAATAATTTGAGCAATAAAACCTCTTTCTGTATGTACACACATACACAAAAATGATATAATATACATATCAAAAAAATGCTTATCAAGCCTTTTCTCTCAGATAATTAATGTAATTTTAATACAAGATGTTTAATATAAACAGTTAAAAATAATAATTAGTAGAATTTCCTTTAAAATTAGACTTGAAGCTGTGAATGAGGCCCGAGCTGCAAAGCTTCTTTATAGCCATAACAGGAAAGTTTAAGTAAACAACACACTGTTTTTATTAAAAAAACAAAACAAAAAAAAAGACAAAAATCATTCCATTCCAAGCGCAGTCAAAATGCATTATTAGGGTGTCCAGGAAATTATAGCTTGTGTCCATTAGTCCTTTCAGGGTTAATATTGATGCAGATATTATTTCTATCCACGGTACCATTTATTTGAAATATTATGACTGGGAGTAGCTGCAGTAGTGAATCAAATCAATTGATAGAGCAGTTAGCCCCGCAGTCAAGGCTGCCTTTACACCGTGCAGCAAGCATGAAATATTATGGAGATTGTTCTTTAAAGTGATCACTTTATCATCATTTGTCTGCAGCCCAGGCTATTCCTTCCTGCCTCGCTTCCCTGTTGGGTTAGAGCTGTCATAACTCAATCAGCCGTATAATGCTGTTCATAGCACCTCCGTAGCAGGTATTGAACCTGTCAAGGGCCACTGAGGGAATTATACTTATCCATTTTGACAGCTAGCAACACCACTCTGATATTTATGTCAGTTTATATATGTATGATATGTATTTCTTAAATGTAATTAGAAGCCTGTTTGTGTGTGATATATCTGAATTGCCCAGAGCTGCCCATGATTAAGACATTGATTTCTAACCTTGTGCATTACTGGAGAAGGGAATATGACAAGCTCCATCACTCAGGGGTTGCAGCTAACCTCTTCTGTCTATATACATCATATGAAATTGTCACTATTGTTTATCTGTCCAGCAAAGTTGACTACAAAGCAACTGTTATTTTAGTTTGCTAAATAAACTAAAAGACTGTAAAACAAACCATCATCCTGTCCCTCCAGAGCACTTGTGTTTTGCAGCTGTGTTACTCAAACTAAGGTCACAAAAGCAGACCACACTCTGAAAGCTGAGTGAAGATCTCCATCGTTTGCTATACCGATTGTTTTAATTGTGAAATACTGTAACTTCTCTTATGTATCTAGAACATGCTCTTTGGATTTCAAAGTGACATTTTTGTAATATCCTATGTGCCATGCAATAGAAAATACACTATTTCAGCTAAAAAGAAGATAAA
>VXAL01008376.1:3192-15666 GCA_013399475.1 Chauna torquata | reverse complement strand
ATCCTTTTGGTTTGAGGAAACTACCTTCTCCAACCATTCCTTCTCTCATTGCAGAATTAATGCTGAAGCAATTTTTATTAAATATTATTTATTTTTAAGTTCTCAAAAATTTAGGTTAAGATTTCTGGATTCTAATTTATATATTTCTGCTTCTCTGGCTCACTGACCATAATCTGCATTGATCTTTATCTCTGAAAATTCATAAATTTACTCTTACAGATTTTCAAAAAATCTGTACTTTTAACTGTACTCTCAGGTTTTACATCCATTTCCTTCAAAAACCAATGCCCTTCTGAAGATATTTGAGTCAAAAGTTTCAGATTTGGACAGATTTCAGAAAAGCCTCTGCAGCAGATTATGTTTTGAAAATCCTCTCTATAGCTCTGGTTTTAAAATAGAGGATTCTAAGGAAATTTCAAAGCATTATTTTAGAAGATCAGACCTTTCCTATGCTGATTCACCAGCACAGGTGGACAGTTTAAGCTGTCACTCGTCATCATTAGAAATCCCCTTGAAGCTTGCTGAGATCAGAGATGAGGGTAAATTGTATGATCCTGTTTCTATATTTCTTAAACAACAGATGAATTCAAGAAAAGCAATAAGTTTGCAAATACTGCTTGAAAATAGATACTAATTTTGAAAGTATAACCAAACTTCTGGAAAAACTCCCCTTGCAATGTTAACTGCATTTCATTTCGAGATTCAGATCCTTATATAAAATGGTATCGCAGTGAAACACAGAAAAAGCATTAAAAAGAACCAGAGGATCCTCCTGCACATCTAAACATATATTTTTAACAGTCACCTAGAAAAGAACCTAGAAAACATCCATCCCACGCAAGTCTCCCATAGCCACCCTGACTCCTTTCTCCCACGAGCCAAAAGATACAAAAAACTACATTCTGCCATAGAAAAAGCATAAGCATTCAAGTTCAGTGTCATTCAGATGACATTACTCTAAACCTTCCCTTAATAAAATCCGAAGACCTCTGCAATCCAACCATCGACGATAAGAGCTATGTGGTTTAATTCATATGCTTCCAATCTAATTCTTCCAGATAGTTTAATTTATAATGAAAATGGAAACATATAATTTTGTTTTCTGGGTTACAGCATAATGTGCCTGTAGCTGATGACTTCTATGCAGCTAGAGATTAATAAAAAAAATAAATAAATAAAACCACAATAATAATTTTCCTTACCTCTGTAAAATAAGATGCCTGTCTAAAATGTATTTTCTTCCCTATTTGTCACATAAAGGTATGGTAGAACAGAGTAAAACAAGATGGGTGCACCAAAGAAAGCAAAATTAGTATTATTGAGCAGCAAATTAGATCTTGAAGCTAAAGGGCTGAAGATTAATTGGATGAATCTGAAAAGCTTGCTCATAACTTTTGTTGTGCTACATCAGTCATCGTAGCTAAGGATCTTGCTGTTAGAAAATAGCTGAATCAGTTAAGGATGCAATCCCAGAAATTATGTCTGGCTGCATTATCTTGTGAGACAAATATTTATGCAGCCTACAGTGTCAAATGATACTGACCTCAGCGACAATACAGGCCAGTCCATACAATTATCAGCTGCTCCTAAAATATCTCGTGTATTAGGACCTAAACAGTTTCCTATACATTTCATTATGCCAGCTTCACTTTTCGAAGCTTTTTTTTGTTTGTTTGGTTTTTTTGGCTAAGTAGGTCATCTAGGATGCAGTCAGGAGAAAGAAAACCACCAAACTCACTGACAGTAAATTGCAAAGGATCTTTCTTTGATTCTCATAAAGAAATGACACAAATAGAGGACCTTTAAATTACTTTTGTTTTAAAAAGACTTCCAAAAAGGGCTCCAACATTCAAGCATACAGACCAGTTAGCCTGGTCCTGCCATATAATGACAATGATGTGCTGAACTTGAGAGTTATGGTCTACTCTTTGGATGCTGAAAAACAAATATAACACAAAATTATATTTTTAACCTGTCTAAATGACATCTCATAATTTTTGATGACTTTCATTTGACCAGATATGCAATTAACACTTCCATGGAAATAACAAATTGTCTCAGCTGGAAATGGCCTGAACACTAGTGTTAACTAAAAGCACCACCCCTTCTTTAATAACAGTGATCAAGACTCTCATTTTACATCTCCACAAAGACAGCTCACTTCCAGCAGCACAGTGCCCCTTTAACACCATTGGTTAAGAGCTGATGCAGAGCACAGAGTACCCAGTAATGAATCATCCATGATAATTCCATGCTTTGCATGGAAGATCAGATAATTTCATAGTGTTATGTTATTAAACTGCCACAATTTGGTGTGTTGCACATAATATTTATGACATTTTATAGCTTTAAAGCATTGTATGAAGATGATAAATGAAAATATGGTAGAAATTACTATTCCCTTTCACACAAGGAGAGAGAGGCAACCGAGTCAATGGCATGGCTGAGATAAAAATTCTGATTCCCTGCCCTGAATATGGCCAAATCGTCCTAATAAAGGGTTTTCTTGAACAACACCTATATTCTACTTTCAAACAAGTTGAACTTAATTGTTGCCTCAGACAGATAGCTAGTGCCATTTGAGACATACCTGGGGATCCCATCAGATCCACAATTGCTGCTACAAAACAGCATAGTCTCATAGCCTGCCCATATATATGCTATAGGGCTCCAGACATCTACAGTCAGGCAACTGAATCAAACCCTCTACACCAATATTTTGTCACTAATAAATTCCTGAATATGCTGAATATAGCAGCACCACTTTCATGATGGGGCCCAAGCCAGTACTAATTAGGCAAACCTTTGAACCCTAGACATGCACAAGAGCAAATGTATGAAATCTTACTCAAAATTCAGAAAAATCCACACTGTACCTTTCATATACTACTCATTATCATCTGTGGCTTGCAACATTTTCATTCCTAAGAACAAACAAATTTTGAGTGTCCTTTCTAATTGCAAAAATCACATTCTAAATTTTTATCTAAATCCATTGTAGGAAAAAGAAAAATGCTCTGCACAACTGTGAATAGGATTTTATGCTAGAATTGCACCCGAGACTTTGATCTGAACTCAAGGATTCAGATCTGTTATTAGCACCAGTCAGTAGATTAAAATTTGAATGCTGGGAATGGTGGATGCCAAAGCAAATACATACCGACACATGCTTGAAGAGCAGCCTCTCTATGCCTGGCAGATAAAATCCCAGGAAGCCAGAGAAGAAGCTCTTGCAGTCCCAGAAAGACAAGCCTGGTTGCAAGGGCTGTGATTTCTCCTGTTTCTGTCCAGCACACAAGGAATTGGGTGAGGGGGATATCAGCAGGGGCACAGAAGTGAGTAGGATCTAGCAGGAGGTAGGCACAATTTCTAGGTGAGGGGAGCCAGAAGGGCAGCTTCCAAGAGGTCATGCACTCATCCTTCACTCTGCCTGATGATACACCTCAAACAGCAGCCTTTTGCACAGGGACGGTGCACATCAGAAAGCAGATGCTCCTGCAGTTCAGCATAAAATCAGGGTTGTTTTGTGACATATGAGCAAAAAAGAAGAACGCTGAAGCTACTGGGTAAGGTCTGTGTTTAGAAAAGTTGTACAATACAGACAGGCATGGGAGAAAAGACTTGAATGTTGTGGTGCTTGCGTTAAACCTTGGCATGTAGACTACTAACTCATCTACCCTACTTGAATGCTGCAAGTATCCCAAGAGCAGATTTCAAAAGGGACTGGCCTACACAGCACCTAGAGATTGCAGACCCTCCTTTGCAGGTGGAAAGGGAGAAGGTGCATAACCTCGAGGGAATGAGAAGTGTATCTGCACATCAACTGCAGCGTTACTTTGGCACTACACGCTCAGCAGTTGCAAGGTTGCAAAGAATAAAACTGGCAAAATTAGAAATTCTGCGTTTGATTAAGCCTGTAGAAATTAATTTTCCATGTCTGGTAACATTTATTAGATACAATAGTCTGTCAATAAAGCAAGAACATCACAGACATTCTAGTAACATAATATCTTAGGTATCCACTAATTAAAATGTAAATATAAAGAAACACCTATGGAAATATACTAGAGCTGTTACCAATACGACTTCTGCAATATTCATGATTATTTTAAGGACATTTATAGTGGTGTACTGCTACTCTCCTCCCCTTTCAGCTTATCCCATTCCCACAGCTCTTTATGAATAAATGGCTTACTCTAAGGGGACTCCTTTTTTTTTTTTTTTTTTTTTTGTCACTGATGGTATCTTTATTCAGAAAATAAATTAGTGCAAATCTTATATTCAGATGTTGATGACCTACATGGGTGTTTTAAGATTTGCCATTTCAACTCAGCCCACACTGAAAAAGGAAAAGGAACCACATGAAATTTTGATCCACATTAAGATTTTGAGCTCCCAAAGCCTGGAGTTCTTTGGTTCGTGGTTTTCTCACTAATGCACAGAGCACTAGAGAGTGACTCAGATATTCCTGATTCTGTCACAGACCTGCGGGGTGGACTTGAACAACATTCTGCATCTGGACAGCATGGCAATGATACAACTAATCCTTGTAAAACATTCACAGAGCTTCCTGTGAAAAGAACAATAACAGGAATACTATCGATATCTCATATAACAAACAATCTTATATTGCATCCAATTTCTTTACTGAATAGCGTGGCTTACCCATTTTGTCTCTAATAACCTGGTGTAGGCATGTGAGAAAGGACAAGAAGAGAGGAGGGAAGAGATGAGGAAACAGAATACAGACTGCCACTTCTGGGCAACCGAAGTCTTTGCTGGCTGTAAAAGCTTTGGGCCATGCTTACTAGACCTGCTTTCAATAAACAGTCACTGCAGTGCTTCTCCACTGGCACTGTACATTAAAATCAAAATTTAAAAATAAATTCAGCTGCTGCTCTTGAGAGCTGTCAAAACGAGAGCTACTGACATACTGATCTTTAGCATGAACATTGACCTGCAGTACCTAACCATAAATGACACTAGAAACAAATGCAGTTATATCTGCTAAATTGCTGCAGCTTATCTCTGTCACCTTTTCCTTCCATGTTCTAGGGGATGGAAAGTGTGCATAAGTTATGTAAAATCATTCTGACATGTCTGAATTCATTCTCGTCATGCCATTTGTTTTACACAGCATAAACAACCATCAGCCAACAATCAGGGAAAAAAGGGATACATAACTCATCACAACCATATTCAAAACCTGTTCTCACAACCTTCCTGCTCCACCCTGTACTGATTCTTACATATCTCTCAAATTAGAAGCATTACCTTTCACAAACTCTGATCCTGTAGCAATACAGCATTTAGAAGCACATAGAGTAGCTGCTCAGGGCTGGGAACAGACTCAGGGACTGTCTCTCATGACAATATGATGTGTGGCTTTCATAGCTCAGCCAGAACCCTAACCCTACAGAAATAACTGCAGAAACTAGGTGAAACATCAGAACTATTACTGTTATTACTAAAAGCATCAGACTCTTGAATGCCAACCTACCATTTCAAAGAGGGTTGCTATGGGAGAGAGAGAGCAAGAGAACAAATTCAGGGGGTTTTGCTGGGGCTCTGGGATTCACTCCTATATTGGTCTGTCTGCTGGTCTGCTGATCTCTGAGCTACTCTGCCTCCCACTGCGTCTGATATCAGGAGTGCCAGAGCAGCTGAGAGATCAATGGAGCAGCTGAGGGAGCCAGCTGGCAGGGGAAAGGAGCAATGGATTGTGAGGGATAAAGAAATAAAGGGGAAAAGAAAAAAGATTTGTTGAATTAAACAGTAATGAGGAACGGACAGAGGAACCCGCTAGCCCTTTTAGAAGGGCCACATTAAGTCTGCCACAAAACCTAGGACTCTCTGGAGCTTTCTAATCAGTTTAATGATGCAGATTCTCCTTCCATTGCCTGCATGAGCTGGGCTGTTTTTTTTTTTTTTTGTCTCTTTAAAAAAGGATGACTTTTCTAACAATGATATCATTCACAATGCATACATTTCTAGAGCTAAGGCAGCACTGATCTGCTGAGGTGATCACGGTCACACAACACATTGCTCTGCTACAAAGCAGTCTGACATGATCCCCATTTGGGGGAAGAGAATCTCAGTTGTCATAAGGGGAGGCAAAGTTTGCAGGGAAAAGGAACACATCTTATTAGACCAACTGTTATATTTGGGAAAAAATGATAAGCTTTCAGGCACATAAGAATATCTTCACACCTGAAGCAGAAGCAGCAAACTTGAAGCTAAATATAGATCAGAAACAATTGCTGTGATTTAACTTAATTATGTTAATCTATTAGGCAATTTGAGACAAATGGCTTGCTAGAATCTGCAGAGCAGAGGGGCATATTAACAAGAAAGAGACTAATAAGGGAGTTAGACCCTGTTGGACAGAGAGAGAAGAGAGGTACAGTCACAGTTACAGCAGACTGAGGAATGAGGAAAAGCTGGGTTATGCAGAAAATGCTGATGAGTCAGAATATACCGATATCCATCTCATATTCTGAATTCCGTATACATAATGGCACTATACTCCCATTATGCCTGTTGGGTAGCTGGTACGAGAGATGAACATTCATATGCCCGTATTTACAGCTAGCTTGAAGACAGACTACTTTGAATATGTACATCACTTCTGGGAAGGGAACATAGACATCCAGGCATGAAAAAAATAAAGCGGCTCTGCCTCTTTTACAACTATAGATTCACTAGCCCAAAAGTACAGCTTTGATACCTAACAGCCCTATAGAACAGTGTGGTTCTGTGCTATAACAAGGCAGTCATCTGTTTACTCGGGTATATAACCCACATCCTTTAGTCAGGTGAATCATCCCTGCTGCCAAAGGGGGATCATAGGAATGCCTTGAGATTTCCCTGATGGTGGTGCTCAAAGCAGAGGTAATACGATGAAGAAAGGCTCCTTGAGTTGACACATACATCAGTAGTTGTGTTCCCTTTACATTAATGGAAGGAAAGGAAATTGACTGTCCTATCATAGGTGTCTGCTGAGGAATAAAATCTGAGCAGTGCACGCAGAAACTACTAAAGAAGTTTTAAAAAATTAGAACCACCAAAATTTCAATGACTCCATTGGTATTTTTGCTAAAAATCTGATGACTGACAGGTTATATCACTGCAGGCAAGAAAAAGAAGAGCTTCAATGAGAAACACCTTTTAAAAATAAACTGGGGTGGAAGCACCAAGACAGGGGAGAGAAGGCAGAGTTTATTACCACCAAAATCTTTGTTGAAAAAGCAAAGCAGAGGTGGGAGGGATAGTGCTCATTACTTGAAAAGACAGTTGGACTGAAAAGGACACAAACTTTATTTCTGTGATTTCCAATGCAATACTTTAAGAAAGCCTAACACGCATGTGGACAGCTGTAATAAAATTACAGGACAGCAATGTCACCAAGAGTTTTATCCAACCAATCAGTCAACATCTTTCCAAACAATCAAAAGCAAACAGTTTCAAAATACATAGTAGCATGGGTTTCTGTGGAGTATAATACTTAAGGAATACAAAGGAACAACAGACGGATGCAGAATTTAAATGGAGCAGTTGTATATTCGGTATGAGTTGTGAGATGACAGGCATTCCTACCAATATGTATAACGCTGTTGAAAAAACACGGCAGGCTGCTTCAGGTTGACCATTGCTGAACAGAGCATTTGGTAAATATCCTCTGTATAAACATATATAACCCCAAAAGAAACACAAAATCCTAAATGCATACAACACAAGTGATGGAAACACCTATATTAATCTACAGGTTCACAAAATGCTAAAGGCAAGGAAAACATCTGGATTCCTATAAAGCTTACCTAATTTGAACCAAATATACTCTTTTCTTCCTTATGAATTATAAGCAAAGTTTATCAAAATCACCACAAAAATATCTATATTTAATGTCACCAGGTTGTTCACAAACACAGTAAAACCAACTGTTTTTGCTCGAGTTGCACTAATATTCATCTCCATCTCTCTTGCATCTTAAGCTGTGTTTGATATAGCAGCAGAATACAATCCCAATTGTCTCTAGATAGATGTTAGTAGAAATGCACATGGAGAACATGAAAGCATGTACCTAATGCGAACTGAAAGATGAAGATGAGTTGTTGGCCTCTGGCCAGAGCACTGCAACTTTTTATAATAGAATCAAAAAGGTGTTTCACAGACCATTGTCCTAGACAGCACTTTGCCTGGATTTTCAATGCTTCTTTCTAGAAGCTTATCACAGGCCACAGCTGGACCTGTTCCACTGACCTAGTTCATTCCTGCGCTTAGAAAGTATTCCTGCATATGTTGTTGGTAGGATACCACAGAGGAGGTGAGACAAAAGCAAATCTTGCCCTGTGTCCAGACAGGGAAGTACAGTATCCACTGAATGGACAAGAGATGGCAAGTTTAAAATGGCTAAAACAGACTTCATCAAACTGGCTGCTACGCTTATTTTTTGGGTAATTCAGGAAGCAGCAGCCCCAGTTTAAGGCCAGGAAAGGACAGCTGGAGGACAGTGCCCTTCCTTCACAGTATTCCAAACACAAGAATTTCAGCACCATTGCCATGCTATTGTCACACTAAAAAAAACACATTTAAAAGTCCAGATAAAACATATTCCAGGGACTGAACTTATTTAGCCTGTGTGTCTTTTGATCTTTACATGAGAATTATAGATGCAAACACACAAATCACATCACTCTTCTGACACCTTTTTGGAGGCCTCTATGACACAGAACCCAGGAAGCATTACTTCAAGGGTTCATAAGCTAATTGAAAGGGTATTCCTACACATGACATCTGGATTCTTATCTGCCTTTTTATCATTCAGCTAATTTATCTAATGCTACAGTGAAACAATTGCTTTGTTGAAGAAAATACCACATGAACATCATCCAGTGTTCTCCGCCAGATAAGACAGACACTGAGAGACAGATATTTTCTTCTCTGTCTGCCACCAGAATACCTTTAAATAGACATCTGTGCCTCAGCTTCCCTATCTGTGAAGGAGTATTTGTTTCTCAGATTTTCCATCTGGACCAGGAAATATGTAGCAGATTTAGCTCAGTTTCATTTTATATTTTTGGGTTCATTTGATCTCCAAGCTTAAAAATATGCAAAGCCACATGACATTTAATTTGGAATATGGTGTATAAAAGAAAGACTGCACAATACTCAATAGCAAAGTGATGCCAAGCAATTGTTTGTAATAAAGAAATAATAATGGTACACTATATCTTTGTTCACTCTAAAAACAACAAAGAATGGCCATCAGCTTGCAAAATGGTGCTACAAGAAAAGTCAGTCTAATTTGCTAGGCCAGAGGAAGTGGGTGATTTTGAAACCCCTGCCTCCCTTGGTACCTAAGGAAAGAGATTAGAATGGGAAAAAACTGCAGAACACCAGCTGAAATATGAGACCTCAGAACAGCACAAACTTCATTAATGAAAAAACCTGTATCTTCACAATTCTCTTCTGGGAGAATTAATCAGATGTTGCAGTTTCAGATTTATAGATTGCTGTAGAAATGGGTAATCTGAGGGGAAAGCCTCATAAAAACTTAACAGCAACACAGAGATAATCTGTGGGCTCACGGTGGCCATGTCAAGGCTAATTGAAATGTTTAAGAGCAGCACAGCTTCCAGGCTCCCTGTGATACATGCTGAAGACACGAATATAGACCATCTCTTTGTCTTGACTGGACATATTTTATCACTCTGTATCATGAGACTGTCACCCCAGACTTCTAATTGCTCAAACCTTTAGACACAGGGCACCTAATAATTGCAGTACCATGGCTAGCCTAATAATAAAGATAATTTACAGTTCAAAAGCAAAGGGTAATTTGTAATATGAATGGCTTTTTGTGTCCCTAAGCTCACTTCAGGACATGAGGATCCAGGCAGCAATAGCTACAGCCTTTTGCCTGAGTGTGTGACTTACTGGGCTGGTTTATTTAGCCATTTTGTTCCAGAGAAACACAGAGGCCAGTGGATTTAGGGGAAATCAATGGGGTGTTCAGCACCAAGCAGATTCAAAATTTTATCTTTATGAATTTCTCTCAGACAAGTATATCTTCTGTACAAAAAAAAATATTTTAATTTTGTACAACTTTGTGTATTCAGTTACTAAGGATAGTTACTGGATTACTGAAGTGTACTAAAGCATACAAGACCAAAAGCTTAAAACTCATTCATAATTAGAACAGTATCTAAGTCACGGTGATGGTTTCATTATGTTTATGCAGAAAAACAGGAGTTAGTGAAAGCAAAACCGGTAACTTCTGGGAGGGAGAGGATCAAGGATTCTTGTCTTTATCAACACCAGGAGGAGACCGAAATGCCTGAGGAAGCATTTTCTCTTGGTAGCTGCACGCTCCAAACAACTTATCCCACATGCAGGTTCTTTCTAAGCAGTCTCCCCATGTTGCTCTGCTCCCTCCAATACGCTGCAGGGCAGACCTACTGAGACCCTCAAGTCTATGTCCCAATCAGAGTTTTCTCTTCCACAGCACCAGGCTCCTATTATACAACCACATTTTTCCCTTGCTTTTTTTTTTATGGTTCTCTCATTTTTAGACTTCGAGCCCATGCCATAGCCTTAGACCACTCCTGCCTTCTTGCCTTGCCACCCACATTGCAAGCATTATGAGAACAAAGCCCCTGTTACTGTAAAGCTTTAAGCCATGACAGTTTTAAAGTAAGTCACAGTGCAGTTTGCGTACAAGAAGGATCTCTTTAGTCCTCAGTGAGAGCTTGTTTTTGGAAGAGACAAAGGACAATTAAGATGCACATGTTTTCCTCATGGTGACAGCTCTCGACCTGATAACCAAAATCACTGAAAGTCTGCCTTACCAACAGTTTCAGACTCCTGCAACTTTTTTTTTGCCATTTGTCCAGCATGCCTGATTGCTCTGAATGTATCAAATACACCCATTCACCTCACAATGGTAAATGGGTCTTAAAAATCTTGTTGACAATCTTACCACCAAGCCCATGTGCAATTTAAATTATAGAGGGAAAAAAAAAAAAGAGGGAGCACAAGAAAGAAATGAAATGCTAACAGGGACCTTCCAAATGTGGTCACACTGACAAGACAGCACTGGAATCTGGGTTTGTTTTAAGCCTACATTGTTTAAAAGCAGCAGGGGACCAAAATGATGATGGCATCATACTGGCTGAAGGGAGGAACCTGAATTGAACTCTCAAGCCAAATTCTAATCTCAGATTTCAGTTTCTATATTCTTCATTAAGAAACTCCCGTGGACATCGATGAGACTCCAGCATGAGGACAGCTATGCAAGCACAGCATTAGAATCAAAATCTGCTGTATGGGCACCACACATGGAAATGCTATCCTGAATTTCTCTCACCAGACGTCAAACATCTTGAGAGAGCAAGTAAAGGAAAGCAACATTCATAAAATCAAAACCACAAATAATTAAATATTTAGTTTTCTAATCAAGTCAAGTTGTGCATAAGCCCTTAAACAGCATTTACAAGCATTTGATTTTTCTCCATTGACTATATGAGTACTCATAGGCTCACAGATGAGAACTTCATTTGATTTGTTTTAAAACAAGCTCACTTGCCATGTCAAGTGTTTTTGTTTATTTATTTCTCCTTATTTCTTGCTGTTCTTTTAGANATAGCACAGCCATTTATGGAAAGCTGAAAGTGGGATAGCCCTTCTTACTCACATCGAGAAATATCCTACTCCTTGAGTCAACATTTTTATTTCAGTTAATTGACTTTTGGAATTCACTCTGGAAAATGTATTAGCAGTTGCAAGATCTCTCCCAAATCTCACTGCTTTTTCAATTAAGACTCAATCTTTCAAAAGGACATTAAATATCTCTGGGATTGAACATTTTCTGTTCTGTTATTGAAACTTTCGCTTTGCCAACATGAGGGTGGTCAGCTATAAGGTCACAGTTATACGGAAACAGAAGTAAANAAAGACCTCACCTACACCTTCCTAAGATTAGAGGCACCTTTAAATTAATCTTATCATCATTATTTGATATTTTGCCAAAATGAAAAAATAATCCATATTCTTTTATTTGGCAAGAGCTGCAGGCTCTTGGAAAAAGACATCTTAAAATAAAACAGCGAGCAAAACATCAACAGAGAAATGTGATCCCAGACAGCAGTAAGAAACAAGAAGCAAAAGCAGACATTACACTAGGAAAAGAAAAAAAAAGTGTATATATTAGCAAGTTTAAGCAACATTTGAGTCCTTTCTACTGTACCAGCATAGCTATTTGATACGTGCAGTTTCGGTGTGGAACAATTCACCCAGCAGAGGAAAGTACTGAACTCTGTGCCTATCCTGGAACATGAGATTTGTTTTAAAGATACCCTGGCTTAGTCCAGATAAAAATCAACCAGCATTTCATTTGAGTGAGCCTGCAATAGAATACTTTGCACTATTTGACTCTCCTGTACCAGGACCGTAGATCATTTACTATCTCCCCTGTTC